>WTSP01025069.1:0-41953 GCA_025331215.1 Actenoides lindsayi | reverse complement strand
CAGCACCGCTTCTTACTATTCATACGCAGTTCCCAGTGCTCATCGCACCATCGTACCTCGCCTCAACCTAACCCCCTCCTCTTCCTTTCTTCTGTTTCGAGCCCCGTCTGAATGAGAAACAACTTAATCTTTGTTCTTTTGGTGGCATTTCTTTGTGCTTCTAGTGCAATCCGTTCTGTGAAACATCTGTAGCTGACAGCATCTATTGTGCTTTGTATACAGCTGAGCCTCTGTATTCTGTACTGCAGAGTATCCCTACCATCATGATGCATAGTTAAGGATGCTCCTGCTTCTTGGCTGTGCTAAGATGAGAAGGGTCGTTCAGTGTGTCAGGACAAATGAATGTTTTGAGCATCTAGGGGTGCCTTTGTGTGTGCCTTTAGCAGGGAAGGTGACTTCTTCCTTTGAATGCATTTGCACTTACTGAAACCAGTTAGTAATTTTAGCTGTTTACAGTAGTTCAGAATAGTGGTCCTTGGCTTGTTAAATATATGACCCAAGTGCATGTAAATTACAGTGAACTGGAAGCAAATTCCATGAAAGAAATTCTGTGGACAAATTTCATCCTCTTTGGATGCCAGTCATTTGAGTGTTAGAACCCTTTAAATTTTTATCTAAGATAAATGAAGAATTTCTCCCTTTATCGTTGTTCAGATGGTACAGTGTTGTTTTCTCCCAGCAGCACCTTCCTCGGCTCTTTGTCAGTTGTTTCTCATTCCTTCATTTACCTGGTAGTTTCTTGGTTTTTGGCTTGCAAGGCCTGCAAAGGTCTTTTTGTCCATTTCTAACTGGACTCCACAAACTGGGAGTGGATTTCATCTTGCTTCAAGCCAGGTGTGTGGCATTTGCAAGTTTGATAAATCCCACCTGCATTCAGGAGACAAAAGGAACCTGTATGGTATAATTTGAATATAAGCATCTGAGATAATTAGGATTATTTGTCCTTCAGAGGTGTCTCTCATTTCAGTATCTGCAGGAGTAGCTGAAATGACTAATAAATAGTGTAGGAACTTCAAACTGACAACTCAGGTCTTACAGGCCTTCTTACTACTGTGACAATAAATTTATTGTTGCAAAAGGTGGAAAGATACTGCTGAAGTATTTTAGACAGTTGCCACACAGATCACGTAAATACTTCACAAGTGCTTCTTCCATCTTTAGGTATAACTTAAAAAAATTTACTGTTTTGAATGGCTGCTAACTGGAATCAGAGTACCATTCTGATGCTATTGACTCAGGATTTAAGGACAAAATGAAAGTAATACAAGGCTTCTGTCTGTGAGGTGTTGTGAAAACCCATTTTGAGCATACAGCATTATTAATATATTATAGATTTTACCATTATCTTTGCAATTATTAACATGATGTTCAAACCCTATAATTTCTGCAACTGTTTAATCCATGTAGGATTATTCCCAGCAGAAAGGAAAGCATAAAGAAGTAAAATCGATGTTTTGGGGTTTTTTCTGAACATCTCCTGTAGTTTCATGATCAGTAGCCATTTTTTTTCCCTTTTTCTCCTTTCTCCTATGCCTTTTTTTTTTCTTTTTTTTTTTCTTTTCCAGTTACTGTTTGATCATTTCAGCTGTTGAGCTAAGTAAGGGGAGCTGTCATTGGAGACATGCCTGTAGAACTGACTCATTACAAAAGGTCAAGCTGGGCCATCACTGAACGCAAATTCATGTCTTTCATAGCCATGGGCTCTGTACACATCAGAAAGCTAGTAGTGACCTGCTTGGAGAGGAAAAAGAAAGCTAACCTGTTTGGGTGCAATAAAGTCTGTCATATTTTTGTGGAGTCAGTATCAAGTGCAGTTCAAAGGATAGAGGAGCAAGGTTCTCATTTGTGTATTTTACTTTTAAACAGGTTCAGCAGAATCCCTTAATCCCAGACACCAGACCACGATTTCACCAGCAGATCTGCATGGAATGTGGTATCCCACTGTCAGAAGAACTCTAGTGTGTCTCTCCAAACTGTACAGATGTATAGATGTATGCAAAATTTGCCTTTTTTTTTTTTATATAAATGAAGTGTGTAGCACCATGTCTAAATATTCTAATGTAAATTAGGAATGGGCAATTACTGGCCTCTCTTATGTCTTAGTCTTTTTGCTACAATCTTTATGTAAAACAAATGAACTGGCAAATTTAGGTCATCATTTCCAAGACAAATTTATATTTGTAGATTTAGGAAACAAAGGCACTGGTTTGGACATCTATTGCTTTTGCTATTACAGAAATACGTCAGTGTCTGATGCTCAAGATACTTACTGCACCAAAGCTGAGGAGTAAATACGACAAGAAAGAATAGAAAGTTCTGGGTTGATCATAGGGAGTGAACTTATTGCTGAATGTCTTCCTTGCTATGTGTTTTGCAGGACATCAGACAAGGTGATATTTCTGGTCTTAAAAATCACAACTCTGCTACATTTTGGAAATGTTCTAAAAAGTGTTTTGTGGCACATCTTTTCCCCTTCCAAAATGTAGGAGATGTTTCCAAAATAGGATACAGTGGGAATCTTCATGTCTAGCTGAAATGAAAGTGATGTTTACTTTACAAGTATCTGGAGACATAACAGTTTAGAATGTGATTTATGTCTGTCACTTAATAGCATAAAAGGCTAGTAAGTCTCTGGGAAATACAATGTGAGCATTTCTGCTTTTCTGTACGTGTTGTGCCTTTATTAGATAACATTTTAACACATTTAAAAATATCTTTGATAGCCATTATGTGAAACTGCTATTTACTTAAAAAGAAACTGGAAAATATTAATACTTCATTGCTTAATATATCAATCTCATTAAAGATAAATGAGTATTTGCCCTTGTTTTCAGCGAGACCTTTGGAGATGAGGTCGTTTCTGCGTTGTTTGCAAGGCTCGTTTATAGTTTGTCTGCGCAGAGATTTATGTATTTTTTTCACTGAGATACTGTAGCAGAACTGTTGTGCCCTGCCTGCACGCTGGGGCTAGGAGGAGACAGGGATGAAGTGGCAGGTCTTGGGGCAGTCAGGGCTGACATGTACTACTTTGGAGTGCTGGCGGAGGCGAGCTGTGTTCATATGGCTACCTCCGCCGTGTGCTCTGGATGGCTTGGTCTGTGTCACCTGAGCCATGGCAGCTGTCATGTTTTGTTTACTAACCTGGCTCAAATGAGAGGTAGTTTGAGTTTGCATGAGGTTAAGCTCAGGCAAATAATCTCATGTCTATGGCAAGTATAAATTGCACACATGGATAGTTACCCTGACACACAAAGTGTCTAGCCAGGTTTCCCAGGGAGCATCATTCATGCTGTTAGTTGTGAATGCCTTAGGTGTCACTGGCTGTGGCACTACCTGGGTGAGGACTGGGAGCTGGAAGGTGAGATGGGCATGCCTGAGTGTATACCTGTATCCAGGCTAAGTACCATAGCAAGCTTTTATATATATATAAAATATCCATCCTGTCTTCCTGCATTGAGGCAACATATTTGTAGCTAACTAATCTGGAGTTGGTATGTGCTGGTAAGCACACCTCTCGCAAGCTACAGGTCTTAAGTTCTGCTTAAGCTTTGCTAACATCTGTTTTCTGGTCTGGTTTCCTCTTCCCTGCAGAGGGCAGTGTTTCAGGGATTATCGCAAGAAGCCTTATCTGCCTGCATCCACTCGCTGCTGGGAGCTGCCGATTCTATCAGCAAAAACAAGGTCAGAATCTGTGCTTTGGGTATGGTTTCTTCCCCCCACACACCCCTGCCATGTATAGCTAAAGCTATGATATAGTTGTTTGGGATTCTTACTGAAATACCAGGGAAAGTATGTTACTCTGTCCCCAGAGACCTCATGAATTTGCCAGTTTTTAGTTATGGTTAATGTATTGTGAAGCAAAGGTAGTGATTCACATGCTAGGCTATCTTAAAAGGTGGAATACAGATGACAGCAATCATGTTTACAGGCTGCTCTAACTCGTGTAAATTCAATCAAGTGATACCTAAATAAAAAATTCTGCTAGAAGTCTCTGCTCCCTCTATTTGTTTTCACTGCCTGCTACTCTTTTCCCTCTTTTTCTCTGCCTCCATTGTTTGAATTTTCAAAATTTTTTCTAAGTATTAAATTCACTGGGAATATTTGTTAAGTATTCTCTGCTCGGAACTGTGTGTTATTACGAGGTTTGAGCTGATCTATTGCCCAGAATTCAGTGCATTTTCATCGAGTCGTTTTAACTTTGTTACTTTAAATAGTTTTAGTAAACCTCTTTTTTCCAGTCACAGTTCTTTTAATGCAAATATTTTAGTAATTTGCTAATTCCTAACAGCCAGGAAGTGATTTTTAAAAAACAGAAAACAAACAGAAAGTCTTAGGCTAAAATTGTTGGATTTGCATAAACAGTAATTATTTAGTAATGAAAGAAGTCATAGTTTCTATTAGAAATGAGGAGCTGTTTTGAGCTATTTCTTTTGAGTGTCCTTTGAAAAATATCTGTTAATCGTGGTACCTTTAAGAAGAAATTCAGTGTTTCCTTCTAGCTTGAGCAGATACCTTATTTCATGTGGATTTGATTCAGAGTTCTACGGTTAGTTATCCATTCCAGCACTGTATATCAGGTCAGAATTAAAGTATTACAGAGAATGAAACCCATTCTGCAGTGAAACTTAGATCACAGAATCACAGAATGGTAGATAGGTTGGCCCAGGACTAGGTTCTGTACCACTTTGCTCTTGATGCATGTTAATTTAACATTATCTGGTAAAATTGTGCATGTAAGAATAAAAAAACCCCCAAAAAATCACAACATAAAAACCTCAAGAAACCTTCCCACTTCTTATTTTTAGTAAACATGTCTATTTGTTAACTTCATATATAAATCTAATTTCTTTATTGTTTTATTTAACATTATATCAAGGAAAGTTCCCTTCCAGCTTGCAAAAGCAAATTTGTATTCTTGAGTCCTCCTCTGTTTGCCTCAGTGAGCCATGAATGCTTAAAAGCAGTGTGCAGTATAAAGCACATAGCTAAAATAACAAGCAGTGCAAAACTGATGGCCTTGGTGGTGTGAACTTGAGCTTGTTTCATTCTTTGTATCTTTGCTGTACTGTTTAGAAATTAGCTAAGATTTGTGTTTAATGACATCAGAAAAATGCCGTGTAAGACCTTTGCACAGTAGCACAGTTAATCAAGATTATTACAGAAACATTAAGTGTTTTGGGGTTTTTTTAATCATCATAATGATTAAGAAAAAAAATCAGAGCCTCATGTTTTTCAACTATAAGTTATAGGAATTACAGGAAATAATTCCTGGCTCTTACGAAGTAGTAGTTTGTATCTTTCAGATAATGGATACCTATACTTAATGTGGACGCTTAGAAATATGGCTGTGTAGTCTAATTCTTCTAAGAAATGTGAATAAAGTCTGCTTCTGGGGAGCAGTGTGTTAGGAGCAGTACACAAGTGGGATATGTTGATCCCAGAGTGTAGTTAATGGCACTACAGACTTGTGGGAGAAGCTTGTTAGTAAGATTATTAGTGTTAATTTTGTTATAGGAAATTACTCATAAAAGTAGAGATGTTGAAACTATGCCTTTCATTTAAATGTTTGGTTTTTTTACATGTAATGCATGTTCTTTCTTTTGTTGTGCTATAGACCCAGGTTGATGGACAGCTTTTCTTAATAAAACACCTTTTGATTCTTCGTGAACAAATTGCTCCTTTCCACACTGATTTCACCATTAAGGAAATTTCCCTGGACCTTAAGAAAACTAGAGGTACTAAACAGTTGCTGGATACAGAATGGGATGGGATTATCCTCCCTTAATGTGCCAGCAAAAGTTCTGGGTTTATTTTATGTTCACTTGCAATGATCTGTACGCTTGTTCTAATCTCTTGCTTCTTATCTTCTCTGAAAAAAAAAACAACTCAGAAATCATCTTCTCATTCAGGGCAATTCAAGAGGTATCTAACAAACTATTTTTGTATGAAATGCATTTGACTACTCTTTGCTGCTGACCTAACTTATTTATCCAGTTCTTTTTAAGAACAGCTAAGTAATCTACATTCCTACTGCACAGAGATGTCTTTTCCCTTTTCTGACCCTTTGAAGGAATATCTTTTGTTACTGCTGTTTAGCAGGTGAATTTAACGATGCATAGTTGACTTGCCTGGAACAAGATAAGATTTCCTAGACCTTTCTGTGAGGGTTTTTTGGTTTTTTTTGTGAGGATTTCTTATGTTGCAAGTTCAATAAATGGTATTGTTGAATAGTTTTATGTAGCAACCATGTCTGTTGTAGGAAGAGAATGCAGAGAGAAGTGGAGACAGTCATGATTTAAAAAATTGTCCTATGGCTCCTGTGTAAAATGCAGAAAAAATCTCTTAATACAAAAGTGAACTGTCATGCACTTGTCAAGTTTGTAAAGATAATGGGAAAAATAATTGGAAGCATGTCAAGTTTCTCTTCTTCCACTTCAGAAGAAAAAGCTGAAGAAATGACTTTTCTTTCCTGCCATCTAATGTGCTGCTGTTTTAACTCTGAAGCAAACAATTCTTACACTAACTGTTTCACCTGTTGCATTTGAACATCAATGAAACCTCCGACCTGTTGAGTAGTTTCTAGTTGACTGGAGGTTAAAGGGCAAATACATCCTTTTGGTGTCATGTCCTGGCTGACACACAAGTTTGTTCTCCATCTTCATGTAACTGAATAAATTTTTGTGCCAGCCAGTGCTTTGCAGGTGGTAGTGGTAAGTAATGGAAAACAATTTCTTTATATTGTGTGGCTTGGGTGGTGTTGAGATGTACATTGTGCTTAGTTCTTAATGTAGGGTAGCATAGCCCAGTAGGGCTTTTATATTTGGAATGAGTTGTAGAAGAAAAATAACATGGCTAATAGGAGTTTTACTGTGTTCTAGACAAGCTTCTGCATGTAGATTTAAAATTTCATTTGGGATTTACAGACAGAAGGACATGGCTTAATGTAAAAGTCATGCTTCTGCCCATTTTTTTTTACTTTTTTATTTTTTTTAAGTAGTAGAATGCTAAGGTTCATGCAACAAGCTTACAGTGGGGAGAAGTGACCTTCACACCAACTGGCTCATAGGCTTCTAATCAAGATATTAGGCTTTTTTTGGAATCAGTGATGTTTCTGGGAAATAATTCAGAGAACAAAATGAATGGTCTCCTTTCACTGAAGAGGAGTGGAGATTCTTAGTTTGCTGCAAAACCTACATGCCTACGTATCTGGTATTTTGTTTAATGCCTTTGGCAGCACTTCCTTAACTCTTATGTCTTGTTTCCCTCCCATTGTTTTATACAGCAAGAGGGGCATGGAATTGTTTTTGAAATGAAAACAAAGCATGTGGATGTGTAAGATGATGAATGAATGACGTTAGGGCAATAAGCCATACTGAAACTGTACTGATAATTTTCTGTTTCACTATCTGACTAGATTTCAGATTGACAACATACTGAAATTATTCCTACAGTGTTAACAGGATCTTGTGTTAATTACAGACATTGTTGCTTTTCCTTCTTGGGACTTCTGTAGAGACCATAAACATGAGTGTATATCAACCTTGATGTTTTGCTATTTAGTCCTGACTAAAATAATTCAGCTCAGAGCAGAAAACTGCCAGTTCTAAGTTATTTCCTGCAACTGTACTCGGTTTTCCCAGGCAACATGGACCAAATCTGCATATTGTTGATAATGCTTAACTGCATGTCTTATGTAAAAAGTCTTTTACTTGTAGATGTAGTTACAGAAGGAGAAGACCTCACACAATTTGTGTGTTGGTAACACTACAGCTAGTATCAGTGGTTTGTTAGGTTCATGGAATATATTTATCTGTTTAGACTGTGCAGCTGATAGATTCAGGTTTACCATAGCTGCAATTAAAAAATAGTGGATCAAGCTTTGTGTGCTTCTGTGTGCACTTGTGCACCCACACCTAGCAGCAGTGGAATCATTAATGTTACAGTCCTAACCATGCTAGGCCGTTTTTTATGCGTAAATGAGTGATTACATTTTTTTTAATTTCTGGAGCTGATTCCCATTGCCTTACAACATGAGTTACTTTCTGATTCACAGATGCAGCATTTAAAATCCTGAACCCTAAGACAGTTTCAAGATTTTTCAGACTAAACAGCAACAACGCCTTGATACAGTTCTTACTGGAGGTAATATGGAGTCATATTGCATTAAAAAAACTGGGGTCATTTAAGCGGGTAGTGATCTCTGGCAAATAAAAAGGAGAGAATTATTGTCTTCTGTTCAAGGGTACTCCAGAAATCAGAGAGCACTATATCGACTCTAAGAAGGATGTAGATCGTCATCTGAAATCAGCTTGTGAGCAGTTTATTCAGCAGCAAACCAAACAGTTTATAGAACAACTGGAGGAGTTCATGACAAAGGTACAAACATTTTCTATGTTTGTTAACTTCACTGAAATACTGGCAGGACAAGGGAGTTACTATTTAAATTGGGTGTAGGAGAAGCTGCTAGTTCTAGCAGATTAGCTGAAGAGGATGGCATTTCCCGTGGTAAGGTTGTGCTTCCCTTTAAGTTCCATCAGCAATTTTCTAGGCATTTTTTGAGATGAATGAGTTAAAGGAACACAGCATAGATTGTTTATAAAAGCAACCCTTCTGCACTTTGATCAAGAAATTTTAAAGTTTCATTGAGTTAAAGGAGGTCTGTGAAAGTTGGCAGGAGCTTTCCTGTTTGCAGGAAACCTCCTACCTTGACTGAATTTATAAGCCTACAAAAACACGTCGTGTTTTTTAGGTCATGTGTGTTCTTGGGGGAGGTCTTAAAAGTACGGCTGTGAAGTGTGTTAAACTTCTCTGTTCTCAGCATTTTTTACACCAGTGGGGTGCTTGCTGAGCACTTTCCTCCCATGTCCTGTTTATGACAGAAATTTCTGATAAAAGTTCATCAGAAAGATTAGGCATAATTAAGGGAGAGAAACAAAAAAGATGTCTTGTTACAATACACTTCTTTCTAGAGCCTGCTCTAGAGCTCAAGATTTCTAGGCATCTTAAGGAAACCACTCAGCAAGATCTCTTACTTTGGGGAAAATGAAAAGGGTGATGTGGAGCTTTACGTACTCAGAAGAAGTGACACGACGTCTCAAACTAGGGCTGCAGCATTGCAGGAACATCACATATATTCCAGCTACTGCTGTTTGAGAGTTTAGAAGATTACAGCATTAAATTCACTGATGCCTGCCATGCTGGAGCAAGGGGCCAGTGGCTTGCCGAAAACACAGGTAGCTAACTAGTGAGATTGACAGATTGTCCGGGTCATCCCAGTGATTCATTGGGAATCTGGCAAGTTTGACTAACCTGCTTAAGTATAAATCTCTTTTGAGGTTTCGTATCCTTAAGTACCTAAGCGTCTTTGTAAATTTAATCCCATTTTGAATTTTGCTTTCAAGAAGCGATCACGATTGTAATTTGGAATTGCATTTCTGTCAAGCTGCTTCCCCCTGCGTGCTGTTAAGTCAGGGTGTCAAAGAGAGAGCGCAGGGGAGATTCTGTGCACTGCAACATCTAAGAGACTTGTGCAATTGTTACTTGGCTGCTTTGTTGTGAATTCAACTGAAAGAAACATCGTCTTGTTGATTTGAATTGGTTTAGGTTGCTGCTTTACAAACTATGGCCACTCAAGGAGGTCCCAAGTACAGCCTTTCGCAGCAACCTTGGGCACAACCAGGTATTTGCTTTGTTCTATATTCCTGTTACCTCTGAGGTGCTTGCAGGCTAATAAAGCTGTGATCATTTACTACTTTGAAATTTCTTCTAAAAAAATCTTATCAAATGGAGAAAAAGACCCTTTTTCCATTCACCGTTTTTGGCAGAGCAATATAAGCTGCCTTATGTGGGGCTCAAGTATTTCAGAATGTCATTTGTCTGTGTGCCTGGCTTCTAAAACATAGGAATCTGACAAGCTGGCCAGTTTAATTTGGACCGTCAGACTGTGATTGATTTGGTAAAATTCTAAATACTTAAAAACTGTCTACCTTTATCTCTAAATACCCGGTTTCCATTTTTACCTGTGTGCTATAGTTTAAATGTTTTAAGACACTTCTAAATCAAAAGCTGACAAACTTCAGAATATGTATATAATTGGTGCATTAGATGAATGACTTGAGTATTTCTCAAGCTGTGACTGTTCTTGCATGAAAACAGCTTTTCCACAACTGCATACAGAATGTGCTTAAGGAATTATTTGATTACATTAAAATACAGATTTTGTTTTTGTAGGAAAGAAACAATTTCTTTCTTGTCTGTACTTTTGGTACCTGCTTCCTTTTCAGCTTTCCTATCACTATCCAAAAATGGAATACAGCTTTGTTTCCCTCTTCTTAAGAATTCAAATGTGAATGCTTTGTAGGAACATTTGGAGTAGATTAGATGTTCCTGGATTGTTTTCCTCTTGACGTTACAAAGTTGTGCTTCTGTGATGACACTGAGAAATCTGATTATTCCAATTCATGCATTGGAACCTTCTGTTGCATCACGTTCTTAAAATGCAAAGCCAGCCACGGTCATGCATAATTCAGTGCTGCTCTGTGGGTCACACACACTCAAGGGCTAGCTCAAGCTTCTACTTAACATCTCCTGCTTCTTCAGGAGTATTTTTAATGTTTGTTTGGAGATAATTATGTGTGTAGAAGCAGATCTAAGCAGAGCTACTGCTGTTTCTTGGAGTCATTTGTCTGGGAAGCCGGAGGAGGCAGAAAATTTAGATACAGTAGAAACTGAAGGAAAAAAACCAACCCAACAACATAGTATACTAAGTCTGGTATTTCAGAGCTAGCTAATGTGGTTTTCCCCTGCCTTTTAAGAAAAGATCTTGTAAAATCATTAAAATACCTAGCAATAAAGGAAGGTCTTGTCTGAGTGAGGATTCCTGTCTGTTTGATTCAAAATCCAGATGGCTGTGCAGCCACCTTCATACATATGTGACCACAGTCAGTAAGGAGAATTTGTGATGTGCTGTTCTCTTTACTACCACTATTTATTTCCTAGTGCTTTCTTTTCAGGGCATGTTTTCTAGGAGGGGAGCCTTTGTAGAACTTTTATTGCTGTTGAAAGGCTGTGACTTCAGGAAGCTCAGGAGGATGTGGTATCTTGTAGAAATGGGTTGGATGTATTTTCTGCAGGGAGAGAGAGACTGATGTCTTTAGCATGTCCCAAAAGAAAAGTCTTATCTGGCACATTGTGGTTGTATGATGGGTTGATGCTGCACAGCCCAGTCATCACCTCCTTTCCCTGTCACTTAAACCTGTGATTTTGATCAGTACCAGTAAAGCGGAGGTGATACTCTGGTGTGTAGATTTCAACTAGCAGAACACTATTTTAGCCTGCTAAGCATATTTTCTTTTACTTTCAGCAAAGATCAACGATCTGGTCTCTTCCACTTATAAGACAATAAAAACAAAGCTGCCATCAACGTTACGAAGCATGTCATTATACTTGTCTAATAAAGATACAGAATTAATATTGTTTAAGCCAGTTAGGGTGAGTATTGCTGTATGTCCTTCAGCATCTTTTACTGTAGGTGTTTGGCCTTAATTTAAAGACTTGAAAGACATTTTGGGGGATCGTTCGCCTTGTATTTCTGTGTGTGTGATTATATCTATAGCATATCTATATAAATGTATGTATTTACGTATTTATCAGTGTATATATGCAGGCACACATACATACACATACCTGTACATCTGTGGTGTTATTCTGGGCTACCAGTCCAGCCAGTAAGTGTGTGACAAGTACCATGCATATGTAGTAGTGAACAGACTATTAACAGTGTCACAGCTTAGGGTCAGAGCAGCCCACTAGACCTATAACAGACGCTCTCTGTTAACCCCCCTCCCTCTCCAGAGGGGAAGGGAAAGGGAATAAGGGAGAGAGACTTAGCGATTAGAAAAGGAAACTACAACAGCTTTAATGAAAAGGAAAATAATAAAAACGGTATATAAGTATGTACAAAACCAGTATCAAACCTCCCCTCACCCCCCTGGTGGCAATTACATCACCATCACCACTGATGCAGTGGAGCAGGCACTGGGAGAGTCCCAGACTGGGCCCCGCAGCAGGTGGGAACTGTGTTCAGGAGCTAGATGTGTGTTCAGGAACACACAGATTGGGATCGAGGGCAGAACAGACAGAGTCCCCCTCAGATGCTGGCCATTGAAGAAGCAAGGAAGAAACTGGAAGAAAACCCGAGCCAAGCAGGGACTTGACCATCCTCATCCCTCAGCTCTATACTAAATATGCCATATATGGGCTGGAATCCCTCATTGGTCAGTTCAGGTTCCCCTGTCCTGTCCTTTCCTCCCTGCAGGTGCAGCCTTTCACTTTCTGCACTCCCCAACGTGGTACACGAGATCCAGCAGTGGCCTTGGTCTGCACACCAATCCTTGGTAGTAACTCTAAACATGGGGTGTTATCACTGCTAGAAGCAGACACTGTCTGTGAGAACAGGCTGCTGACTTCAAACAGTGCAGTTGGTTAGAAGAACTGAGCTGAAAAGTAAAATCACTGAACAGAATTAGTTCTGTTCTCACTCGAACCAGAACTAGTTCTATTCACACTTGAACCAGAGCATACAGTCACTCTGGTGTCCCTGATCTGATAAGCCCATTGAAAAGACATGAAATAGAAAAAATAATAATAACAATTTAAAAAAATTAAATTTAAAAACCCAACACCTAATAATATGTTTTATGATATATGTTTAGCTTTAAAAAAACCCCCCAAAATAGCTGCCCGGCTCTCCATTGTACTCAACCTACAGAATGCACACATTACAGGGAAGTAACTGGTTCTGTTCATCCTGCACATCTTCCACCTGGTGCCATACAATCTGCTATAAGGAAAATTAACTCTGTCCCAACTAAAACCTGTACAGCTTGGTTAGTTATGCATGGGCAGAAGCACTGGAGGTAGAAAGGATGATACAGATTCAATGGGAGACCAACTGTAAACCCACCATAAAGAACCCAGATTTGAGTTTTAAGCTTCCAGGTTAAGTCTATGTGTGGTGTTTCAGCTTAGCATATCTTCGCTGGAGTTTCTATCTCACAGCCAACGTGGGTTCCTAGTGGCTGTTTTGGGCTTGTTTTTTTAAGAGGTTTTCTCCTAACTCAACCACTTCTGCTTACCTGGTCACTTCAGTAGCTATTGCATGTACCTTGTTCTTATTCTGGTTCATGTTTGAGATGGGTGTTGTGATCTTTAATTAGTTTTTTCTTCTTTCCTTTAAAAGAATAACATTCAGCAAATGTTCCAGAAACTCCATGCTTTGTTAAAAGAAGAATTTAGTGATGAAGATATCCAGATCATAGCTTGTCCTTCAATGGAACAGGTACATATTGAAGCTCCCTGTTTTATCAGTTGCTCTTCCACGTGACTGGCTTTTTTCAAACAATTTTTTTTTTTTTCATTTTTAGTATTTTCAGTGTTCAGAATATTTGTTTGTTTATTATCCCACATAATCCTGGGCTTTATGTGAACTCTAGGTTCTCAGCTAAAAGGCGTTTTTGTTTGTTTTGCTTTTTTTGAATATCCAATAGAGTTTTTATACCTGAAGGTGGTGATTGATGGTGCTGGGGATTGAGTTGTACAATGTCATGGCAGAGTCTTTGCAGAGACATATCAAAGCTTTAGAAAAGCCTCTGTGGGTCTCGCTTTTCAGAAATACAAAATGCAGCAACTTTTACATTTAGGAAGCACAAGAAAGAATTGCAGGGGTTCATTTGATGTAAATAGCATTGGGAAAATGTGCAGATGTTTATGGAAATATAACCCTGCACGGTAAGGTCTTTAGTCTCAGAGATGATTGGGGTTAAGAATTCTCTGTATTATGATGCTCTGATGGAAACCAAGTAAGTTTTTAAAAATCTTGATTTGACTTTAGTGGTCTAGGGAATGTGGATAGAATCATGATTATCCCAGGATGCCAATATTTAAACAGATAATCTAGTTTACAATGAATGTGGCCACAGGGATGTGTGCTAACTACCCTGGAGCACAGAGTGGAAGTGATGTCCTGGAAAGAGGTGGGGTTATCCTAAAGGAGATGGCTTCCTCTGATTGTTTATCTGTTAATCCTTAGGATGGTTTCTCCTACAAACTGAAGCGTATGGGAAACTGAATGGTGAAACTGAACTGTAATCTATGGGAAACAAGTATTACAAAAGATCCCAAATGTGTTCCAGATATCTAAGATGAATGTTAGCATTTATTTTTTTTTTTGCCAGTGTGCATATTTTTTGGACTTCCAGCTTAGAAATTTGGCATTTCATCTTAGTACCTGACACACACACGATTGTGACTGCCAAAATGACTAGTCAGCAAGGTCAGCAATTGCATTTTAAAAAGCCCACGAGTAGGTGTTTGGAAATTTTGGCCAGTTGTTCTGTATCTATCTTCTCGTGATCTGTCTTCAGAGTTCGTGTGCTTCCTAGGAATCCTGTTTGAAGGTTAAAATATAGGACATCCGTTCTGAAACTTAGCTGCTCTGTCTAATGAAGGCTTTCCTTTTGTCTTTCAGGTGAACCTACTTTTATCGATGTCCAAGTAGCCCAACAGTGTGGCTGCTTGAAATAAGCTTCAGCTGAATGCCGGGAGGTGAAGGGAATTCAAAGACATTTTGCTTGAAGTAAACAAAGGATCCCACTGTGCAGTCCAGTTTGCATCAAAACTATCCAGGCTGCTTAACCCTGTTTTAGGGGGGAAAAAAACCCTAAAAACCCCACAATTTTACTGATTTTTGTTAAAGGTCTTTCTGTTCATTGGCTTGAGAAGTGGTAGGGTGTGGAGGGGGAGAAAACAAAACAAAAAACCCTTTTGCTGATCACTCTTATGGAAGCTTAATTACTGCCTTATCCCAGTGTTTTCAAAGTTGAAATCCTGACTGGTTTTTTTTGTGTTTGTTTTGTTTTTTTGTGTTTGCTTTGTTGGTTTTTTTTTTTTATAATGTTAAAACCTTATTTGCTTTTAGTTAGCTGATACATGTGGTGAAAAGCTGCACTTTCAAAGCCACACTGGATAAAAAATGCAGGGAATCAAATGAGAGCAGTAACAGGCATTTGCAAAGCTTGGTGATAAGCATGTTGGTATGACTGCCCCCAAAATTCTGGTAATCCACCACGTGCTTGCACATCATTCAGAGGTTCTTAGTTGGGAAACCTTTTCTTTCCCACGTGCGAAACGTTTCTTGAAACACTGGACGTGCTGTTTTTATTACACTGTTGTGACTGGGAGCTGTGAGGTCAGACCTGAAGTTTCATGCTCTAACCTTCCTCCATGTAAAGAATCTCAGTTCTTTGGGATTTGCAATGGAAAGCTGTGCAATATAATCTGTTCTTTCTGAGGGAGCTGCATCTTTTCAGATGCTTTACAGCAAAGCTTAGCATTGAGATTCTCAGGTACTTAATTTTAGGTTAGAGCTGTTTTTTGGCCTTACCCAAGATCAAACGGTGGTGTCACATTGTTTGAAGTGGGAACTGGGACTGGAACTTGTAGGGACTTTGTGCTAATAAGGAGTTGTGGGGGTGCCAGAAACTGAATATTCAAGCTTGTGAAGTCAGCATTGTAAACAGAGGCTAAGTACTTGGTAACTGGTAAACAATGGGAGCTGTTCAGTGTGCATTAATAGGTCATTATCTTGGAATGCTGAATGCTGAACACTTGGCCCTTAATGAAATGAAACACTACAGGCAGCTTTAGGGTGTCTCAGTGTGCAAGTCTTTATTGTGCAGCACAGCAACAGAAAAATGTGGTGACTTACATGGCAGATTTTTAACTTATTTATAAAACCTGTTCTGTAGTTTTAAATATGTGGAAATTTCCATGCACATCGGTGGTGTTATGATTTCATTATTTTCTTTTCTGTTCTAAATCACATGGCTGGAGGCTAAGATGGTAGGATTTAAAGCTACCACGAGAAGTGTTGCAGCAATGGTGCTGAGGTACATAAATGGTACTCGGAGGACCTTACGTGACTTCTTAAAAAATTAACTGAAAGAACTACCAAGAAGAAGAAAACTTGCCCTTTCTTATGTAGAAATACAGGCTGTAAAATAATGTCCAGTGCATTGTAATATATGTATATTTGTTTTTTATAAAGTTTTACAGAAGGACTGCATGGTCACTGGCCAGAGTTAAGACTGATGTAACACAGGCGTTGTACAGAGAACATGTGAAGGGTAAACCATTGCAGTAGTCACTCTTGTGCTCGGGATCTTTTTCTCTCTTAAGAATACTCAGACAGCTCTAGGACAGCTGGTTGAAAGATTAGAAGAGCAATCAGTTTATACAGCCTGTTTGCTAAATGAACATTTGTTTAAACATGTACAGTTTCAGATATTTACGTTTACAAATAGTGTAAATATTTTCAAAAGATTAATTTAAGATGCTTTATATTATCTGACTAGAGACTTGCTGTTTTTAATTTTTTTAAATAAAAATGTTGCCTCCTATTTTGGTCCAAGAGTAAAGCTTTATTCTGTATCCTGAGGCTTGTCTGTTAAGATAACTGTAATACAGAGACAATAAACATCCTGTAAGCACAGGCAGTGCATTGCTGAGAAGCGTTCTTTTTTAGCAGTAAGAGAATTGACTTTATTTGGCACAGATGTATACCTGAGTGCTGAATGTACAGCTAATTGTTGAAGTAATGCCTCTTTATGGTTATAATAAAAGTAAATTTGTATTTTCTTTACTGACAAACGATCTTGTGTGACTAAATGGTCTCTTTGCTTGCAGTTTTATTAGGGGGAAGAAAGCACAACTGTAATACAAGGATGTATTTTAACTGGTTGGCTTTTACTAAGAAAAAAACTTGAGAGCTGGTGGCAGAAAGCACAAGTATTACTGTGATAGCTGTTCTTGTTGCCTGGTTACTCACAGACTCATCTACCCATAGTTTCTCATCACCACATGCTGTTCTTCTGGCCCTTACTGGTGTAGAAGTCTATCATCTAGAGGCTTCTGGTTCATCCCCTGTAATGTCAGCATGAAGCTTTCCTTCACCCTCTGGTTTTGACAATGTCATTAGAATGAACTAACCCAAGGAAAATGCTCCTTTCTTGTGGAATTCAGCTTCTGTCTGACTGGTACGGGACAGCAATGTGTGACCGTGGCTTCCTAGGCACTTGGAGCCTCCCAAAGATAATTTGGCCCTTTGGATTGCATCTCTTGTAAATGGAGTGAATGCCAAAGCCGCTGGCCAGGCGTTCACACTTCTTTTTGTGCAGTAGTGATGCCCGCAGTGTCGCTTGGGCTGCGCTGCCTCTTTTCCAAGCAGAACCAATAGTTCCTTCTTCAAACTGTGTATGTTTGGTGTTGACAAAGTAGTGTGGATAGGGAAAGGAGGAAAAGCCTGTGCTGCTGAAGCAACTCGTGTGGTGACTGCAGATAGATCCAGTTCTGTCCTCATGCATTTTTATCCTTATTGAACCCTAAAACCAAGCCAGCAGTGAAGCAAACCAGATCTTTGTTCTATTCAGTGGTCTTTATATCCGAAACAAAGAAAAAAAGAATCAGTTGGCCCCTCTTAGCGGTAGCCAGCCAACAAAGCCGTTGGACTTACCATCTATCACCAGCTAGAGCTCTGAAACCCAAGAGGCACTTCATCTTTCTTCTCTTGGATTACCCCATGTCCCTGTACCCAAGCTGCTGTTTGTCATCCCCTCTAACCAGCCCAGGTGTCTCTGTCCAGGAGCCAAAGCAGGCTTGTCAGCCATGCTCGATAGAGCAAGTTTTCAAGGTCCAGTTCATCAGCTGTAGGAAGGAAGCCACCTCCTTTCAAGTACTGCACATTTGGTGTTAATATAACCCCACTGATCACACTATGATCCATCAAGTGCTTTCTACTGAGTTTTGTGTTACGGGGACTTGATGTACAGGAAGATAGGCATTGTGAGCTTGACAAAAGGAGCTTTATTTTCATTGTAAAGTGACTGTTATCACCTTGATCAAGGAAACGTTCTGAAATGCTAATGTAACTGCTTGCTATGAGTCTTAATATCTTAATTTCAGTATTTCATGCAGCTAGAAGATGATGAAACTGAAGCAGTGATATCACTGAGAGAGAGGCTGCCAAAAGTATTGCAACACTGTCTGTCTTTTGGACAGCAAGCTCCTGAGCGGAATCTTTTTAGACTAAAGGAAGAGCTCATCTTTGTTTTCCGGACGCTTAAGTAGGTGACTTGTCTCTGGGTCTTTCAACTGTCAATGAGAACTCTTGCAAAGTGAAGAGTGCAAAGTGAAGAGCGTCAGTGCTGAGCTCCTTGCAAGGAGACTAAATGGGAGAGCATCCCATATAGCCCAACCTTTCACGCTTACCCATATAAGTGTGCCCAGGTTGCAATTTTCCCTCCATGACCATGGGAGCACGCTAATCCTATGGCTCCCCTTTGGAGGTGATCCTCTTCTAGTGCACATACAACGGGACTGAAGAGCTAAGCTCATGGCTCTAGCTTCCTTTGGTGAGAGTGGGCTGCACAGAAGTAGTGGGGCAAGGAAGATGACTTCCCTGCCTAATGTAACAATGAGTCCTGAGAAGCAGTCTGAATTTTGGGGATAGAAGAGCAGGTACCAGTGCTTTATGGTTCCACACAATGATCTTGGGTTGTTACCATCTTTCTGAATAGCTACCCCAGATGTCTGTTGCTATTAATGCTATGTCTGTGGCCATAGGGAGACTGCTGCTATGAGTTCTGTCAGCATTTAGTTTGTACTTGCACCAGGGAAGACAACTTGAATCCTTCAACCTGTGTCCACAGCTCCCAACCAAGCTTGAGCTGGTGACATATGACTTGCTTGTGCTTCAAAGCTGACCAGTTGTGTTTGCATCCAGAAAAAGACAGGATGCACCCCAGTAGGTTGGGACAGTTGCATTGGCACTGAGCAGGGCTGTCCCCTGTCCAGAACAGCATTTCCATCTCCAGGGAAAGCTCAGATGTGAGAAACCTGAGCAACAACAACTACCAAAGGATTTTGGCATTCCTCTCCTCAGATGCCTGTTTCATGTTAAGTGAAATGCTGTTTAGATAAAATCGGGAGCTTTGTGTTTTCACTGACGCTCAATATAAATGTTTTGAAAAGAAATAGTGTTTCAAAATGAACTTGCTGTTCTTACCCCTTAGTGACAGCATTTCAAGCTTATCTAAATGCTTTCCTGAAAGGGAATTTCATTAAGATTCACACAGGCAGGAAATTTGCTTTTGAATGAAATAGTGATTTTTTTTTTTTTTTCACCTGAAAATTTGGGCCCGGTCCCACGCAGCAGCTCTGAGCTTATCTCCATGGGGCAGTTTCCCTGCTGCTGCTGCCCTCCAAGGAGCTGGTAGGCAGGAGCTGGCTGGGCAGGGCTACCTCAGCAAGTGCTCACCTTGAGCCAGGGCCCCGTGTCAATTGCTGTGGCTGGTGAGCAACAAGTCAACTTAATCCTGAGACAGGATTTTAATGGTGGTGTGGCCGTTCAGTTTAACGGCGATGAACTGGAAAGGAGTGCAGTGGCTGAAGTCATGCCACTTCCAGTGCTTCTGACTTGTCCCTGTTTGGTCCAAGCAGGTCCAAGTGCAGAGCTACAGGACAGCCCTGGGGACAAATACAAAGCTGAATTAATTCAGAGCTAACAACTTCCTGGTCTCAAATGCCATTTTTTGTCAGCGGTTGGACCAAACTTCTTATTTTTGCCATTCACGAGTCAGTGCTGGGACCAGATGTATCAGATCAGGGTTGGGTTTTTGGTAGTAGTTTCTGTCCTACTGTAAAATCATGCTACAGAAACTGGCTGGCCCGTCGGAGAGCAATGCGTCCTTGAAGGGCAGAGGAAATCCTTGGGCAGAGCATGGGGCTGTGTGTGTGTGTCCCTCTCTTCCTGTTGCACATCTGCATCTTCTGAAAGTTCCTGGTCGTGGCAATTTCTTTTGCTCTGGCAGCCTTTATGCTAAAACCAGTTTCTCCACGCACATGCATCTGGGTACAGGAAGTGGCCTTGCCAAATTGCAAAGGAGAGAGAAAGGCAGTGGGGGAAGGATAACAGCCCTACAAATACAAATCAATACTCTCCATCTCATGATAGCCTAGGTAGGTGGCTATGGGCGCTGGAGCGTCTCCTCAGCTGTGGTATGAGGGAAGGTTTTATCAATCACGACGTGTGTTACATTGAGTTTTTCCCTGCCTAAGCATGAAGAAGTTGATTCTCACCAGGCTACAAGCACGGCTCAGCCTCTCCCGGTGTTACCTTGTGCTGCAGCTCAGAAAAAACAACAGAGGAAAAACAAATAATCTAACTTTGCAGATTTGATTTGCTACAACTCCAGTTGTGGACAAGCCTGAACCAGTTCCATCTGCAGGACAGATGACCTACCCACAGGCTGTTCGTTTTCTGCTTTCCTCTCATCAAAGCTATCATACACTTTTTAGAAATACCAGAGTGGTCACTTGGCATTGCCCTTAATTTACAGGTGCTGGGAGAGGCTGGGAGGGTCGTAACAGCCTGCACCAGCTCAGCAGCAAGCTGTCAGCCGGTGTGTGGCTAATGCTAGTGGGAAGTGTGTGGTCCAGTGGGGTCAGGAGAGACCCATGATGAGGTCGGCGATGGTTTAGTGCTGCTAAGGATCACCTCGGTGCCGGGCTGTAAAAACCTGGCTGTGGTGTGATGGATGAAAGGCCAACATGTCTGCAGGCGAACAGCAGGACTGCAGGACTCAGATGGAAGCGTTACTGCAAAAGCTATTTAAAATGATTTGTAATAGCCAGTTAGACATTTAGGATGTCCATTAATTAGTCTCAGCCAGGGAGGACTTGTAAAATTGAAATGGGATTTACTGATTCCCCTAGATACCAGCTTTCTGAAGGGAAAGTTTGGAGACTGGGGATGGTGTGTTGAAAATTAGTATTTGATGGCTCAAATGCCAGCAGTTTTTACTATAGCCATCGGTCACCTCGTATTACAACTTAGACTGCAAGAAATTGGTCACTTAAGTCATTCTTTAGTGAAGAACACTTACTGGATATGAGAAACAAACCTGAAGCAATGTTGACCTCAAGCTAATCCATTCTGGTTACCCCTTTGCATTCACATAATAAGCCCACGTTTTTCTGGTGTGGCCACCTGGGTCTATGTGGGAAACCAGTAAAGTAGATGTGCCCTGATCCTTGCTGAAACATGGGGCTGAAACATCTCCATGGCTAGGTGACCAACCTTGGCCAAGATCAGTCCTCATGCCAGGGTCTTTAGACAGATGTCATTGTCAATAGAGATGGGGCAATCCTCAAGTGCCCTCATGCCATCCACAGTACCTGCACCTGGCACCTTCGTACACAACTTAAAAAGCCACTGCTATTGTGGGTTGCAGCACAGTGCTCCCTTGTTTTCATTCAATTTCATATAGGAAAAAAACCCAAACAACAAACTGGAATAGAAACTGAAGATGCTTTTTAGCACACTCTAAAGCCTTTGGGCTGCTACTGGGGCGGGTTGAGGATCAGCTGCAACCCAGTGTCAACTCTGGCCTTGCACTTACCAGATGTGGCATTATGGTGGAAGCAGACCCCATGGCAGTGGTTCTTGAAGGCAGCCCTGATCCCTGGATACCTGCTGTCCTCCAAAAGGCAATAGGTAAATAGGACTTCCTTGGTGAATGTGATGAGAGTGGCCATGTTGACTGATGGATAGCTGAGAAACTGTTAAGGAAAGATAAGCCCATAGAAAGCTCACAGAAAACATGTTTTGGAAGAGGACTGTTGTGGGACAGTGTTTGGGTGTAAGCGACCCAAGCCTTCATCACTCTTCAGACAGCCAATCTGAAGGCAACCAGCTCTATAGACTTCATTTCCCTATGAGAGCAGCATGAGTTGCGTATCCAGCCCAGAAGGGAAGAGGATCATGGTGACCCACCTCAAGGCATGGCATTCCCATGGACTGTCCCCCCATCCAAGAGCTGTTGCTTCTGGATACTAAATCAAAACACTTCCATCAAAGAACAGAAGAAAAAATGCCTGTCCATCATGATAACATATTGTTATGGGCTCAGGAGAACAGCGGTGCTGCTGCAGGAGCAGAACCGAGGTGGTGAGAGCCAGGTAGGGGTGTGGGGGGAGTGTTGTGGGGATGCCTGCCTGGACACAGGGGATGGGGATGCATTGTCCAAATCCTTCCTCTCCCCACAGCAGTACCAACCCCATAGCACCACCAGACCATCACACTCAACTTAGCCTTGATTTTTTTTTTTCATTTGCTTACTCTTAATTAAATCCTTTGAAATAACTGAAGAAAATATATCCTTCACGTCTGTGTTTTTGCATTTCATGTACAAAGCTCAGCCCTTCTTATTTTATGTTATTAGCTGCTCTCTGATGACATAACTTGCCAAGAGCCCTCGTTCCATCAGACAGGCAAGTAATTTATCCTTCAACAGACTGACAAGCGTAATAGAAACATTTCTTTGCTAAGGGCTTAGCTCCCAGCGCTACAAGGGAGGTGGGTTTAATGCTTTCTAAGAGAAATAAGCAGCACTGCTGCCTGCTTCTCCAGGAAGAACGGAGGGCAGCTAAGAGCGGGGAAGCTGGGAGCCCTTGCTGTTCCCTCTTAATATCATCATTACAAGCAGTAGCTAATTGTCACACGCAGAAAAGGGCCATACTTGGGTTTTGTCTGTTGGGAGGAGCTGAGGGACTCGTCTGCAGCAGCTCCCAGGTGGAGGCATTTTGTACACATGAAGTGTCTGACTCTGGCCATAACTGCATCCACTAATTTATAACCTGAAGATGCACATTTTGGCTCTGCAGAATTACTTCCTGGATGTAAAGGATGGAGGGGAACAAAAAAAGGCAACAAACCAACGATTTTGTTCCTGCTTTCATTTTTCAGGCTTTTTACGAGGCTAGAAAGACAGACGGTCCCAGGCAGAAGGATTTGCTACCCCTATATTTCAGAAGGGGAGGGTGCTTCTATGTAGAAAATAAAAAAGCCAACAAAATCACTGATTGTGTGATAAATCATAGGTAATTTTCTTGCACTCCTGCAGAAACTGCAATGCTTTCTGTTTAGGTAGGGAGAGAGTAGTCAGGAGAGGGAAAAGAAGAGCTGTGCTGTGGGGAGCGGAGGTGATGAGGGGGTTCCATCCAGTCCCTGGCTGACAGGGCAGGACACCAATCTCTGCTTGCTCTACTGGGGTCACTGGGGCTGGGACAACAGGCCATGGGGAGCTGCTTCTCATGGTGTCTGGGGTGGAGGGGATACACTGGACACAGTGGTGATCTCCCTACTGATGAATTCAAGGCTGCCTGGACCCCGTAAACTTTTTGCCTGTGCCATTAAGTTGTTGGACTAGGGCTCAGCCGGGGACTGGCAACACTTTTCCAATGATTCCTGGCTGAGCATCCTGGATCTGACCCTGTTAAGCTGTCTGGATAAGGCATCCTTATTTGGAGGGTAAGAGAGATGAACAATATCGAATTGAGTAGACCAGGGTCTAAGGCTTCAATCAGGGTGGAGATCAGGGACTGGTGTTCTTCAGCCTCCAAGCTGCATAGCATACTCCATAAGCCCTCAACTCTAGCTACTCCTTATCAAGAGATTCAGCACCTTTCTAAGGTCTCTACAGTGAAGATGAGCTGTGTGAGGACTCTCAGGGCATGCAGGATGAGCACTGGAAGTTCTGACAGGGAATGGTTTCCACCTGGCAGAAAGCCATGGTCTCTCTAAACTTTGCACTCACCATAACTGATGCAGCTTCCCAGACAGCTCCAGTGGTAGCTTGCAGACACCCCAGGGTCAGGCTGCAGGTTGTCCCTGGCTCTTAACACCAGTACAGGGTGGCAGCAACACTGAGCTCACCTGTGGGAGGTGTGCGCAGTAGAGGAGCTTCTCTGCTTAGTGACAGAGCTCTGGGAGGAGGTGAGTAGGTTGAGGAGCATCAGGGACTGTGAGAGGGAGATTGCTGGAATCACATCCTGCCTAACTGAACATAGTGACTTGGATTTGATCCGCCAAAGTGTACTGAAAGAGTTGACAGATGTGCTCACCAAGCCACTTTCCATCATTTATCATTAGTCCTGGCTAACCAAATTGGTCCCAGTTGACTGGAGGTTAGAAAATGTGACACCTATCTACAAGAAGGGCTGAAAGGAAGACCTAGGGCTATAGTTTCCCAGATCTGTCCCTGGATTCCCAGATCTGTCCCTGGATTCCCAGATCAGTCTGACCTCAGTGCCAGGGAAGGTTATGGAGCAGATCATCTTGAGTGCCATAACAAGGCATATACAGGACAGCCAGGTGATCAGACCCAGTCAGCGTGGGCTTATGAAAAACAAGTCCTGCTTGACTAACCTGATTTCCTTCTATGACAAGGTGACACACTTAGTGGATGAGGGAAAGCCCATGGATGATGTTTAACTGGACTTCAGTAAAGCCTTGACACCATTTCCCACTGCATGTTCCTGGAGAATCTGGCCGCACCACTTCCTTATATCTCCTGCACCAAAAGATCTGTGGCGTGCAGTGCCATCAGGAGCAGTGGGGCTGGCATGGGACACCAGGGGACTTCCTCACACTCCAGCTCCCTGTGCCCACATCCCTCTTCCCTTCTTCTCTGCCATTGCCATGGAATGGTCACTCTCCTTCCTGCTAGGAAGAAACTTCTGTTACAAGCATCTCACACAGTACAGGTAGGCTCACATTTTCCTGGGGCTGTTCCTTCAGATCCACCACTGTTGGGATTGGCTTTTCAGGAGCGCTGGAAAAGGTGCACTCTGCAGAGTGTTCAGTCCAGATGATCTCCTCAGAAGACAAAGGAAATTCAGCATCAGAGTCATTAATTGTTTAAAAACTAAATTGGTCTTAAGTTTAGGCTGTTCCCTTAAGGACTACCATACCCACCATCTTGCATTTAATGTAACACCAAAACTTCTTCTCAGTATCTGTGTGTGTATATATCTATATATATATATAATGTCAGGAAACACAGGTTATATTTAATTATCTGTGTTCCCAAATAAATGCAATGGACATATTTACACTTCCTTCCTAAGAGCTCAATGGAAAGTTATTGTTGTTTTTCCTATGAAAATGTGAACAACTTGTTCACTTGGTCTTTTTTTTAACATCCTGTTAAAAAATGCCGAGGCTTCTGCCTTTGTGTTTGAAGTGATCAGGTGTCTTCCTCACTCAGATGAGCAAGGAGTTGATGGCTGCAATATCAGCAGGTCTGCTACTGGTCTTCTCTTGAATTTCTCTTTTGCTTTGTGGATATGTGAAGCATGTAAGGTTTTTTACATGCATGCTCTTTTTTGTTTGGTTGTTTTTTTTGCCAGGAGACACAGGTCTTCCCATAGCTCAAGAGACACTTTGTGCCTGTGTCACTGATACCTGATCTTTTCTTGTGTCATCAAATGGGTCCTGGTTTTCTGATAGTCAAACTTAAGTACAGTGTGCAGCTCTGGGCCCCATAATTTAAGAAGGATGTGAAGGTCCTTGAATACCTCCAGAGAAGGGCAACAAAGCTGGTGAAAAGGATGGAAAGAATGTTCTATGAGGAGCAGCTGAGGATTCTGGGTTTGTCTAGTTTGGAGAAAAGGAGGCTGAAGAGTGACCTCCTTACTCTCTGAGCACAGGAAGTGGAGGTGTAGGTGCTGATTTTTTCTCCCTGGTATCCAGTTACAGGATGTGTGGGAATGTTTCAAAGCTGTGCCAGGGAAGGTTTAGACTGGATGTTAGGAAACCTTTCTTTATCAATAGGGTGGCCTGGAACAAGCTTCCCAGAAAGGCGGTCAATGTCCCAAGCCTGTCCATGTTTAAGAGGCATTTGGACAATGCTCTTAATAACATGCTTTAACTGTTGGTCAGCCATGGTTGGTCAGGCAGTTGGACAAGATGGTCATTGTAGGTCCCTTCCAACTGAACATATTCTGTATCTTATCCTATTCTATTCTATTCTATTCTATTCTATTCTATTCTATTCTATTCTATTCTATTCTATTCTATTCTATTCTTCTATTCCATTCCATTAAGTCTCTTAAAGAGGAGAATGTCTGCCCTTCTGAGCAATTTTTGCTCTATTATCAGAGAAGAGATGCCATCATCTTTTCCTTGCAGTTGCAGGAGAATCAAATAGTCTCAACAGATCATTTTTCTGGAAGCCACATGCCTTTTCTGGACAGTGTCTTGCCAGTGAACTGGAAAATCCTGTACTGCTTGGATCTAAATGCAGCAAAAATAAATTACTGGGGCTGGGGAGAAGGAAACACACTTGGTGTGAACTCAGTGCTCTGAGATTTACCACCAGACAGGGATGAGGAACCCTCCACTAAAGCTATTCACTTTCTCCTCTGAATTAATTTCACACTTACCTCCAGTGCCAGACTGATGCTCAGCCTGTCTTCTTTTGAAGAAATAGCAGTGGCAAGTCTCCAGCCTCTTCCCCCAAAACAAGGATGCACCCAGCAGGAAGCAGTGCTCCTCATGTCGCTCCTCCCCAGCACTGACCTGCCACCAGGCACTGCTGCAATGTGCCACTCCCCAGAAAAAAACCACCACTGAAAAAGTGCTCACTGTGGTAATTCCTGGTTCCTCTCATTAACTGGCTGGCTGGGACTCACCTCACCAAGTGGAGGGCAGTCGCAGTCATCCTGTCATCATCACGCTCTCCTCCTGTGGACAATGACTCCTTGTCTGACTACAGCCTTGGACTCCTTCGGGCAAGCTCAATAGGCTCCCATGAAGCTTACTACAAGGAAGAGTTGCCTGTTAGTTCCTACTAATTCAAAGCAATGTCTTACAACTTTGTGTGTAGTGCTTTTCTCAAAAAAGGCTTTATCATCCACCGCTTCCCCTCCACTTCCTCTCCTGGGACCCCAAGACTTCTGCATGCCTCTTTGTGTCAGGGACCAGCTTCAGCAGGAGAAAGTACCACCATAGACCTATCCATCTCCCGCTGGTCCCGTACAGTCTAGTGGAGGGGGCAAACACACGCCAGAAAGCAGCACCACGCTCCCATCTATTTGTGCAAGGGAAAAGGCAGACCTGCCGATCCAGCACAACATCATCTGTTCCTGGAAGCACCAACCGATCTCCAACCACATCCCAAGAGCTTGGGAGGCTACATTTCTTTCCTCTTTTTGGGACCTGTCTCTTCAAATTTGAGAGGAAAAGCTTCTAAATTAGCCTAAGCACCGTCCCATGTGTTTGAAATATTCATAAATAATCTCAAAATAGCAGTGTGGAGTGGAGAGGTTTGCTGATGATATTCAGGGTAGTTGAGGCAAAGGGCTGACTGTGAAGAGTTGCAGAAAGACCCTTGTGGCACTGAATAAAAGGGTAATAAAATCACAGATGAAATCTGATGTAGATAAATGTAAAGTGATGCACATGGGAAAAGACAATCCTAGCTTTACATACAAAATAATGGGCTCTGAGCTGGCTATTTCCGCTTGGGAGAGAAATCTTCAGGTTATAATAGATAGCTCTATGCAAATGTCAGCCCAACACTCAGTAGCAATCAAAAAAGCAAACAGAAAGCTAGAAATTATTAGGAAAGGAGAAGAAAGGAAAACAGAGGAAATAATTGTGCTGCTGTATAAATCTGTGGTCTCCCATCTCTTGAATGCTGTTGTGCAGCCCGGATTCACCAACCTCAAATATGATATAGGAGAAATAGAAACGTTACAGAGGAAGGCAATTGAAGATGATCAAAGGCATAAAAGGGCCCCCATTCAGGGAATGACTGAATAGACTAAGACTTTTTATCTTGGAAGAAAAAATGACTGAAGAAGAAATATGACCAAGTTTTGTGATGGGAAGAGTGGCATGACTGGGGAACAGCTGTTCACATTATTCAGTGCTCTTCAAAGGAAGAGAGTGATCATCAAAGAAAACTATCAAGTGGCAAGTTCAAAATAAACAAGAGAATTTTAGCTGTGGCACTCCTAGCCACAGGGTACAGTGGATGTTTATTGTTTGCACTGGTTCAATAGGGTGTAAACTAATCAATGGAAGAAGAATCCATCAAGGGCTATTAAATGCAGAGATGGTATCTACAGTTCAGGAGGTTCCCAAGTCACAGACCACTAGAGGAATGGTATTATATATGGTATTATGGGAAGCACAAACAAATGTTTGCTCTATTTCTGTATTGCTTCCTGAGCATCTGATGGCTCTCATCCACAGCAGGGTGCTGGGCCAGGTGCACTTTGGGACTGACCTTTTCAGTCATCTTTATGTCGTACATTTCACACCAGGCAAAGCAGCTTAAATGAAACCCAAGCTGTCTGGTGCTGCTGCCTGTCACCATTTCCGATTCAACCCCCTGCATCACAGAATTACAGCTGCTCGGTGGCTTTTCAGCCTTAGGACACCAGATGCAAGTTTCAGCTTAAAAATCCTTTTATCAAGACCTGCAGGCAGGTACATCCCCCCTTTTCCTTTAGGTCCCAAAGTGAAAGCCTCTGTAGGCCAAACACTTTGGAGCACAGACCCCTTCTCATGAGATACCCTCACTGTGGAAGACAAAGTAGTGATCTCTGTGGGTGTTGGTGGGAGCCCTGAAGCACACCTGAGTGACCAAGGGAAGGTACCAAGCCACCTGAGAACTGGTTGTCCCCAACAAGCACACTGACATGAAGCAAATGGCACACCCTGCAGAAACCTGCCTTGTGCTGTCTCCTCCCATCACCAGGTCTGGGATCTGAGCAAGCCTGTCCAGCCCACCTTCTCTGCATGAAGTCTTCTTCACAGGTCCTCAGCTGGAGGCCAAGTCATTCTGAAACACATGGTCGATAACCAAGGACTGTGTCTCATGCTCCATGCAGCCCTCTAATGTACATCTCACTGTACAGTGGAAATATGACCTGGTACTGGCTATGTTTCAGAACCAGGATGTTTTGTGTCAGTCAGGTCACCTTCCTCTAGCCTGACTTGGATCATTTGTTTTTTATTGTTCCAAGGTAACAAAGACAGTGGCTCCTGCTCTGCTTATGATGCATGGTTACAAATAATTGGAGAGTGAAAAAAATAAAATGGACAGCAGTGGCTCAAGTGGTCTGTCTAAATCTGAGTGATTCATTCAATTTTTCCCTCAGTAAATTAAAAACAAACACTTGGACACTCCAATGACACAATATGTAAGTGCCTCTTCTGGCTGAAAACTCATCACCTTAATGACAGAGACATTTGTGTCCCTGTGCACTTTTCCAAGGTTGCCTTAAAAGTCATGTCTTGACTATTTACCAGCTGATGGATACAAACTAGGAGCCTTGTTTTGCACCTCCTTCCCAGCTAGAAATGAGAATGAGGGATAGTGGCTATTATAAGGTAATCACACCCTGGAGGGAAATTCCTGAGCTCAAGTATCTCTGTTGCCCAGATCAGGGTAATCTCCTTTGCGCTCTTCTGGCCATTGGCAAAGCTTATCAAGCCAGGCTGTTTTGTCACTCTTAGCATTTAGGACCCTGCCTTATTTCTGGGGGCTGCTGCATCGTCCAAGAAACCCTGTGTTGACATTGCATTCTCAGTAATGTGGAGGTGAGGCTTATTTTCTGAAAACATACCTTTTCCACCTGTAAAGCCTATTCTGAAGTAAATGTAAAGCTGAATCCTATTTTTATTGGCACCTGTGCTGCTTTGCAACAGCTCTGAAGGAGTAATGTTGATATATGTTGAAACAGGAGCACAATCAGACATCTGTCTGTTCGATTGACCGGTGGGAGTACAAAAAGCTCCATTACACACATTGAAGCAAATAATCTGATAGTGATGGTTATGAAAAAAAAACCCACAACCCCAAACAAAAAAACAACAACCCACTACCCACATTTCTTAGCCCTAGATTTCCATTAGGAAGGAGTCCTTGCTGTGTTTGGATCTGTAAGATAGGGAGAAAGGTGAGAGCCTTTACTGTAGAGTGTCAATTGCAAGTGGGCAAGTTCAGGAAACCCCAGCTCTTGGATGCAACCTGGGGAAACTATGTGTCTTCCTTGCTCTCTTCCTCTTCCCCTTCCTTCTCCTCTTCCTCCCCTGTTGTGACTGCCCCTCTCATCCATTTCTCCTCCTCCTTGGGGTTCCCCACCCATCACTGCCTGGGGGTCCTGCCACTCCCAGTGTGTCCCCCAGCACCACAGCCAAGCCAGTCAACCAGGGCAAACACTCATGTGGTTCCCCACACGTGGGCTGGCCCCATCCCACCAGTGCTGGAGGGAGCTTTTAGCCACAGAAAGGCAGAGCCCAGGCATGGGATGCCAGGGTGGCATCACTGGTATAGGCTCCTCACTACTGTGATGGCCTTATTTTAATGTATTTACACTGAATAATACATATTTCTTGTGAAGAAAGGCAAGTATTTCTGTGCAGGGGGAACTTGGCAGCTTTGAATACTGTGCAACCATTTCCTCAGAGCAGTAGGATTCATCCTGGTATTCAGCCTTATTAGCATTAAAAGGAGCTGTCTAAATGTCAAGCCACCTTCAAAAATTAAGCGCTAACACATCTAGAAATGGTTTAGAAAGGGAAATTAAAAGATTTTGCTGCTAATTACATTTCTGATTTTATATTTTCTGACAATTCTAGCTCTTCCATTCGAACGAGAAAAACATTGGCTGTGAAGATGAAGGAAAAACGATGTCCTGAAAGTTGAGGGCGAGCAAAGCTGTTCATACATAAAAGAGAGCTAATGGGGACCTCAGCCCCTCTCGCAAGCCCCTGGAAGCACCATAAGGATGGGGTCAGCAGACCTTTCGGTCAGGGACCTTTCAGACTGCTTGTTACAGTGGGTCCCAGATCCTCTGATACCTCTTGATCCCACCAGAATCAGGAAATGCCAGGAGACAAAGGAGAGGTAGGCAGGCTCCTCCAACCATCTGAAGGCATGCATCCCAGGAGGAGGGCAAGCAGAAGCAAGGAGCACAGCTTGCTGAAGGCACATTTTATAAGCAGTTTCAGAAATCAGTGCCGGTTTTAACAACCAGTCCTACTCCTCCGGTCACAGCCACCTCCAGTGCTGCCTGAATGGAAGTGGCTCACCCACGTCTGGTGCTTTGATGCAGTAATGACATATAACTAATACTGATAGCAAAGGCTAATCCACTCTGGCCCGTAATGTCTCCAGTCAATCATGCAATATTCTGTTATTGGAAAAACTCATTTTTGTCCCTCTGATGGTAATCAGTGTATGTCCCGAAGCACAAAGCTTGATAGCCTGTGTAATTTGCAACCCAGCTAAGTGTAACTGCAGATGTTAATCCTATTTATACAAATGCCTGACAAGCAAAAGTAGGGATGGGGAGATGAGCTGCAAGACAGGGGAAGACATAAAGCCAGGTTTCCAGGAATTCTCCTCCTGCAGATTTCAAGCTTCTGCACCTCAGTGATGGGAGACCGAGAGGTTTGGGGTGGGCAAAAGGAGGTAGCAGAGGCAGTGATTCTGCAGTTGTGCCCCTCCTTTTGCCTGGTATGTGTTCTGGAAGATGCTGGACAAGGCCTTTCCATGGAAGATGTACCCTCCTCTGGACAACCATTCTCTGCCTAACAAACGTGTGTCAAAGCTTGTTGTGAAAACACACAAACAGACAAAGAAAACCATAAAACAAACAAACAAAACAATAGAAAACAAACAAACAAGCAAAAAAAAGAAAGCATGAATCTCTTCTTTCTGCCCTTTCTCCTTTTTTCCCCAGAATGAACTCTTTTTATCCCAAGCAGAAAGGAAGCTCTTTGCAGTGCCAGGTCTTTCTTCCACAGCCTGATTCCTCTGAGGACTGCAGATATCCAGACAGAAGAAGAAAAGAGTAGTTACCTTCCCTGCATTATTTTGCCACCAAGCTTTCAATGGACAGCCAAGAGTGTTGTCTTGCTGAGCCTATCTCTCCGGCTCTTTGGAATCAGCTGCTCTTCGTGTTGCAATTTTCATTTTGCAATTTTGCTAAATTTCTTCTCCTCTAAGTTTTGCTTCTAAATTATATCCACCTCCCCTTTCAGTGTCTCACACTCTTTTTCTACTGCTCTCACTCTGCCTCTCTCCTAACCCCTATTCTTGTTTTCCTCCCCTCCCTGGGATCTGTCCTCCTTAGGTTTTTTTTTCATTCATATCCCCACAGCTATTGATATTTTTTCCTTCTCTAATTTCACATTTCTTGCCCTCTTTCTCAGATTCCCAGTTTTCCTTCTTTCAGTCCCCTTTCTCAACTGTTTTTTCTCCAAACCACACATTTTTCTTGCCTCCTGTGGTCGCTGGCACTCCATGTCCCACTCAGCTGAGATGTGGCAGAACCAAAACCCATTGAAGGTGAGGAGGAAGACCATGGAAAGGAGAGGGTTGCAAGTCTTCAGTTTAAGGCTGGTACTCCCAGACATCCACTGTCCCCTTTCCTAGAGGTTAACTTTAGTATTCTCATTAAAATTTTCCCATTCACGCTTCCCTCTTCATTTTTATTATGGCCCTGTATGACTAGACAAGATGACTTGACCTCCATGGACACCAAACAGGGCTAAACTCTGATCCACAGTGGCAAAAGGAAGACTTCAAATGTTCTGGTTATTCTTAGGAATGAAATGTCTTTTTGATTTAGCCTGGTACTTTCAAAGAATGGCAGATGGGCACCTAAAGAACTCAAGATTTATCTCACAGCGGCTGTGATTATTCCCAGTATCACACAGTACATTGCTCACACAGTCCTGCTTGCTTATTCTCCTCTCCATCCTCAGCCGCTGCCTCTTCCTGGGTCTCAACTGTCCCCTTGCTCTCTCCAGCCTTGGGATACCCCTTGCTGTCCCTGGAGAGTGTCTCCATGCTGGAGGGAAGAGAGGAATTTCATCCATCATGAAGACACAGTGCCAAAACTGCTTCTGCGCTATTGCAGCCTCCAGTGGGCACCAAATGTCATAGGGACCATGTGCCCCAACTGCAACCAGACTGGGCGGAGGGGAGCAGTGGACCAGCTGAGCATGACATCCCTCTGCAGATACTTTACCTGGGCCTTTTGAGGAGGGGTGTTCTGTGGGTCAGGAGACCTGAGTGAGCTGAACCAAGGCCCAGGGTCATCCCTGTAAGTGAAGTGACTGAATTAGGAGCCTGATATTGTCAACAGCAGGGAACAGGCACCTCCAGCAAGTGACTTGGAGTAGGCACCTATCTCAGGGGGGATCAGATGGGGACACAGCTCTCTAGTTACCCTCTCCTAAAAGAGCAGGGAAAGACATTTCCTCACCAGGGTGCAATGAGACCTCAACAAGTTAAATAACATATTCCAGGTGAACTACACCCTGAATTGAAGCTCAGTTTGTCTACTTGACTGCTCAGTACTGAAAATACCTTCCTAGCTGCCTTATACAGGACTAAACTGTGGGAGGAAGGGTTATGTATTCAGAGAGGCCCCAAATTTGCTCCCATTGCAGGTGGGTACTCAAAACACACTTGTACTGGTGATGGGCACCTGTGCCTGTGATCTCTCAATCCACCTATTTCACCAAGGAGGGGGAGAAAGGGACATCACTGCTTTGTAACTGCAGGAAATCTCCAGTTTCTAGGAATTCACACCTTCAGGTGAAATCTCACCAGACAAGTCTCTCAGGGCTCCCAGAAGATAAAAGTCTAATGTCAACAAACCAGGGCTTTGTAGGAGCTATGCCCTGCCAATTACAACAGTCCCAGCAGGAGGGGAAGGACCCAGAATCATAGGGACACAGCTACCCAGCAGTGTTTCCAGTCACAGATTTCCTTGGCTTTGCTTCACCAACAGCCCTGCAACACTCAGCACCTTCACCCCAATGTGTTATACTGACACCATCCCTTGTCCTGCAGGATCAATGAAATAGAAGCATTTCCCTGCTCTTATTCCAGGTTTAGCTAATCTAAACCAAACACTAAAAATGCCCCAGACCCAAATGAAGGAAACCCCATCTCCACAACTGTTTAATGAAGAATGATACTTCTGGAAGCCATAATTATAGACTATACTGCATTTTTTGTGCTTCATTTTGCTGCTCTTCATCTCCAGGGATGTCTCCCACTCGGGCAAGAAACATCAGATGCACTAAGAGCACACACTTGTGGGTGGACACAGTGCTTTACCTCACCAACACATCCTCTCTGCCTCATTCAGCTGAGTCTTGTTTCCCTTTTAGAGCAAGTCTGTGACAGCTTGGCCCTGTTGCACATTTCCATAGTTGTGGGAACTCTGACCACAGCCAAGAGCCCCCATCTGATGTGGTTCCAGCTGCAGGGTCTAAGGACAGCAGCAAGGATGGTAATATCTTTAAGTGAATCCATTAATATATACGGAAAAGAACAGATGAGCATCTGGGCCCATTTGCTACTTTCTTTCAGGCCTGAGAAAGAGTTGGTATAGCCAAGAACATGTTTTCCATCCCAACTGTATACTATAATTCATTTGCCTACAAAAATCACTTCTCTGGGCACTTCACAGTTGTAAAGCATGCTGTTTTCTATTCCTGGCTTCCTTTAAAAGGCCAGCTCTTGCTGCTTATATTAGTCAATGCACCAGACACATGGTACAGCCAAGTGAGCACTGCTGTGTAGGAGTCTTCACATCATAGTTTTCTAGGCTTGATCCTCCATGCACTTAAACTGATTTTACACTCATGGTACTCCTGGGACACCCAGGCAGCTGCTTTCAGGCTTTTGCCAGTGTAATTAAGACTAGTATGGGGCCCAAAAGAGCTTGTGTGCCTTGCAATAGCCTACATGTTGCAGGCACTTTTACCCCAGTGAGCTCATATCTGTGTTTCCGGAGGACAAAGAGGAGGACTGGTACCTCCAACTAGGATAAGCACAAAACTGATGGTTAACTGTGGGAATGGACAAGCAAGCTGAGATGAAAACAGGAAAAAAACATTTTAGGATCTGTCTGTGATACATATATCAGCAAGTAGCATTTGGTCCTTTTGGCATCCCTGAGACCACGTGCAGAGGATGGTTTGGTCAAAAAAGTTGTATTAAAACCAGAAGCTTAGTGCCACTCACCTTGGTCTTCTGTAGGCTTAAGGCTGCTCACGCCACCCACAGCCTCTGAGCTCTTTTTCTCCTCTCCTATTACTGAAACAACCTAAACATCATGTTTTAGTTATAAAGTGAGTTTAGTGGATGGAAGGGTGGGAGGGGAAGGGGGATTAAATTTACTGCTTCAGTGACTACAGATCTGAAATAAATCTCCGATTCAATGATAGATCAATAACACCAAGATTGGGTTTAAATTATTAATAAACTATGAGAAACGAGGATAATTATTCTGAGTCACAGCTCTCTAATGCACTGCACATTTTTTCCCCAAGACATCTGCATTGAAGCACGACCTGCTTATCTTTAGGCAGAAAGCTGTAGCCAAGAAGTTAATGCTTTTTTGTTTTGCCAGCTAAGCATTTCATAAACCCTCATGGGCTGAGACAGCCTAGTGACAATGTTGTGCTTCTCTCAGAGAGGAACCATTAGGCCAGGATACCCTAAAATATTTAGGTGTCTAATGTGCCCCTGGAAATCAATGTGATTGATTTGGATCACATTTGTGAATGGTTTAGAAGGCCCTCAAACATCCTTCTGAACCTGGATGGCTGGAGATGGAGGAGTTGTGTCAGCCTGAAAGGAAATCAACGGCCTTGAAAAGTGACCTTGGATGGCTTCAGAGGTCCATCTTTCTGGTGGCAACACAGAGGGACAACCTCAGGACTGCAGGAGGCAGGAAGGGGAAGAACAGCTTTTGCATACTGCTGGTAGACTGCAATGACAACACCACTGAAACGCCTGTGAACTTCAAGTGAAGGTCTCTTCACTCCCCCTTTTTGAGCAGTAAGAGAGGGATCCATCAGTCCAAGGAGGCCTTTTAAAACCAAAAGGCTGAAAATTATAATTTTCCTTCATTCTGAGTCACAACCATCTCTGTTGACTGAGACAATCCTGGATGACATACCATGGTCTGGAGATGCTGAGCACCTCTGTGTAAATGTTATTCCTTAGCTCCAGCATCATGGCTTAGGGTGGTGATGGAGAGCAAGTCTGACTTCAAGGGGCAGCTCACTGAAAAATCATCTCATCCCTGTACTTTGACAGAGTGGGCTGGAGTTCAGAACACTTTTGATGATGCTTGTCAGCTGCTGGGCTATCAGGCAAGGTGCTTAGCATTGCCCTGGCTTACCAGGAAGGTACCTTACTTCACAGGAGAGGAACAGAACTCAGGATAATGGTAAAGAGAGGCATTTATCCTTGTGAAAGTGCTTCAACTGAATCAAGATTTCTATTGAACAAAGCCTACCTTGTATTTTAATTTTTTTTTTTAGTAAGCTAATGCCAAAAAGACACTTTTAAAAAGAACCCTACAAATCTCAGTACTTAGGATGTTGGACAGAGCTGCTTTAAATGAACTTACCATCCTCCATGGCAGCCAGGGACTCATCTGAATAGCTCCATTCTGTCCAGGTCATCCCATCCTCCATGTCCTGCTTTCTCCTGTGTCTGGAGGCAAAATAGTTGTCTGCATGCTGTCTGCAAAAAGGTGACATGAAGTGGGATGCTTGTAGGTGATTCATGGTCAGTGGGGAAGAGGGCTGTGGGGTTTAGGAGCAGGCAAGCTTTCCTAGCCGTTTCCAGTGATTGGTGGCATTATATTGGACAGGGAGCACCAGTCGCTTTAAGTGAGTCCTGCCTCAGAAGATGTGGAAGTTAGGTCTCTGCAGAGTGTGGAGGGGAGAGGCATGCTCGCAAAGCTGAGGACACCAGAGCAGAGAGGGGTAACTGCCAGCACACCGAAATGGGCAAGGGGCATCAGTAGTAGCTGTGCAGAGTCCTCTATGGACGTACTGCTTTCCTTGCCTCTGGTTCACTGGACGCAACAAGTTTGTATCAGCCCTAAAATCCCTCTCCTGCTTACCTCAGCTGTCACAGTTCTGCAAATGGCATCAGGTGAGCCCTGCTGTGCTGGGCTATTTGGCCTTGCTCTGCACCCCAAGCAGGCTGGGGCACCCCTTCTTTACCACAGCATGTCCAGCAGCAACTGGGATGCTTGTTTTTGTTCTTGTTTTTTTAGAATGTCTTTGATTGAAAGAGACCTTCAAGATCACCTAGTCCAACCTTCGACCCAACACTGCAAGCTCACCACTAAACCATGTCCCTGTGCACTAGGTCCACATGCCATTTAAATGCTTCCAGGGATGGTGACTCCACCACTGCCCTAGGCAGACCATTCCAATGTTTGATAACGCTTTTGGTGAAGAAATGTTTCCTAATATCCAGTCTAATCCTCCCCTGGTGCAGCTTGCATCCATTCCCTCTGGTCCTGTCACACATCACCAGGGAGAAGAGGCTGTTCCCCTTCTTGCTCCAACCTCCCTTCAGGTAGTTGTACAGAGTGAGAAGTTCTTCCCTCAGCCTCCTCTTCTCCAGACTAAAGAGCCCCAGATCCCTCATCTGCTCCTCACAGGACTTGTGCTCTGGGCCCTTCACCAGCCCCGCTGCCCTTTTCTGGACATGCTCCAGCACTTCTCTGTCCTTATAGCGAGGGGCCCAGAACTAAACACAATATTCAAGGTGTGGCCTCACCAGTGCCGAGTACAGTGGGTCGATCACCTCCCTATTCCTGCTGGCCACAGTGTTTCCAATACAAGCCAGGATGCCTTTGACCTTCTTGGCCACCTGCACGCACTGCTGACTCATATTCAGTTGACTATTGATCAATACTCACAGGTCATTTTCCAGCTTGCCACTTTCCAACCACACATCCCCAAGTCTGTACCTTGCCATGGGGTTGTTTTAACCCAATTACAGCACCTGGCACTTGACCTTGTTGAACCCCATGCAATTAACCTTGGCCCACCGATCTAACCTGTCTAGGTCCTGTTGTAAAGCTTCCCTACCCTCTAGCAGATCGACACACCCACCTAGCTTGGTGTCATCTGCAATTTTACTGAAGATACACTCAATCCCCTTATTCAGATCATTAATAAAGATATTAAAGAGAACAGACCTCAGTACTGAACCCTGGGGAACTCCATTGGTGACCAGACACCAGCCCGATTTAGCTCCATTCACTACCACTGTTTCATCTCAGCCATCCAGACAGTTTTTTATCCAGTGCAGAGTGTATGTCTCCAAGCCTTGCTTTCCAAACCCTCTTTCACCTGAAGTTGTCTGGCAGGGAATAAAATTGTTCTGAGCCTACAGCACAGAGCGATCAAGGTGTTAGGCCACTTTTATCTGTGTAACGTGGATAATTTTTTGTTTGTCCCTGAGATACACTAATTTAAAGATGCCTGTGGCCTTAGCAAAGGAAAATAATTCAACACCAAAACACAAAGAAAACATGGAAAAATAAAAAAAAGATATGCTGAACAAACTGTGGTTGGGGCCTGAGCTGATCTGATTCAAGGGAAGGAGTGAAGCGCTTTTGATTTTTAATTTTTTTTTAAATTTATCTGCATTAGTAATTCAACAAGGCCTTTACACATCACTGCTTTTTCATTAGTTACCTAGGAATTGTAAGGGATTCTGTAAGGGCACACAAATGAATGCATTGGTGGATTAAAACTTTTGAGGAACAGGGGGAGTAGCGATGCTCTGGTGCCTCCATCATACGTTTGCTCTCCTAGTTCTGCTGAGATAGCAAAACACCATCATCTCTACCTTATACATGAGAAGCAAAGCTCAGTAAAGGGCCATGTGCAGCTTACCTGGGACAAGTATCCAACCTAAATATCATGGGAGCCCCCATTCCTAGGACCAGGGCTTTAGCAAGTGACTTGAGCTGCTCCACAGGTCAAGCTGGTGTGTGCTTGAGGACAAGACTACTGAGCAACCTGCCTTCCCATGAGGGATCTGGGTGATGACCCAGTGATGTGCAGGCAGATGGCTGCACGCACCCTGAACCACGACTGGTCTCTTATGGACAGTTCAGGCCAGCCCTGAGCTTCTGTGTCCCCTCCAGCTCTCACAACAGCAGCTCCACACCACATGGGAAGGCACAAACCTCTCAGGTGGATTGAAAATCTCATTTTTCTTGCATTTGTGTAGTGACTTTCTGTTAGCCTGGAAACTATAAGACTGATGTCCCTTGATATCACAACAGAGGTTTTAGCTCATATCATAACATTTTCATAATTTGGGGAAGAAATAGACCTGCATTCTTTCAGGATGCAAGTTATGAATTTATAACCCTGTAATGAAAAAAAACCACCTTGCAGCATGTTCAGGTAGCAATACATCAACCTTCCTTTAAAAAGCTGCTTGTATCAGTTTCCCTTGGTGCCAAGTGCATGTGGTAACATCTTTAAGGAAAAAAAACCCCAAACATCCTTCAGATATTCACATAAAAATGATATCAATGAACTGAGTGCCATTTAAAGTACACTGCAGAAGAATTCGGTCTTTATTTGTCTCTTGAACAAGCATCTTTATTCAATTTCTCTTCTCTCCCTAATGTCATATCTAACATTAGATTATGTTTAATGTTTATATCAGACAGCCAAAAGGAGTGAAAGTGTGTCTGCCCGGACAATGTAAATTCATGTTGCTGCAGCATCATCGACGGTGTGAAAGGTGGTATTACACTGATTTACTGTGGCTGGGGAATCAGACCTCCCTTTCCTCCACAGCTGGAAGAGCAGCCCGCAAAATAAAAAATCACACATTGCAGCTGCTTTGAGAGATGCTGCACAGGATTTATCTGTCTAACAACAACAAAAAAATGAAAAGAAACCTCTGCAGAGGCTGGCAGAGTCCCTTTTAATACAGCAAATGTTGAGGGGCACAAAGATGACCACTCAGACAGATATAACTTCCAGTTTATTAATAGCAGGGGCACAGTACCGGCTGCCAGGCTGTGGACGTTTCAGGCGTACTGTAAATCTCCAGTTGTTAGGTGTTCCTGCTGCTCGCCTGTGTATGGCAGAAATACAGCCTAATGTGACTGAATTATATAGAAAAATGTTACCAATTACTCTCCTTGCTTGAATTTCCTTGGCTTAGAGCCAGGGGGCTGATCTGATGGGGAATCTGTCGCTGGTACTGGAAGGGAGAGAAAAAGCTTTCTTAAAAAAAAAAAAACCCAGAAGATCCTCTTTTTGTGTAGAACAGCAGGGTTTTTTTCTTGCCTTGAGATTTCTTGCTGTTTCATTATTTTGTATTTCAGATAAAACCTCCCTACCTTAACGAGGAACATTTTTCCCCATTGGTTTTAATGGTATAATAAATTGCGGGAGAGTGAAGAATAAGGTCCCAAAAAAGAGCCTTAAAAAAAGTTGCTGGAGACTGAGGGCAGGCTTTGCAAAGGAAGAAACAAGAGTTACAAACTAATTTACTTTGCCTTTCCATTCAACTTTCATCCTTAGGCAGCTTGGGTCTCTTTATTTTACCAGCTCACTGGGAGGGCATATTCCCATGGCTGTTTCACTTCTCCCTGCTTGTGCTAGTGTGGCTGCACAGAGGCAATAGGACAAAGGGGACTAGGGCTACCCCTTTGCGTAAGGTCATGATGCTAGAAGAATGGGGAGAAAACTGAGAATTTTTACCTGGACACCTCGTACAGGCAGATTAAGTGCCCTGAGGAGCTGGCTGTCAGAGCAGCACCTTTCTCCTCCAGGTTTGCATTAATAAAGTGGCCATAGGCTGCACATTTCCCTCTGCATGCATTCCTAGGGTGTGTTGCAGCCCCCATCTACCAGGATAATTGTACATCTCAGATCAGCTCAAATGCTCTATCAGATAAACCAGCACTTAGGCAACCTACCTCAGTGCCAGCATCACATGGGGTGTAATTTCCAAAAAAGTCAGAGAGGACAGAGGGAGAGATTTAGGCCACGCATATGCAGAAGGTGGTGGGAGAGAGGAGAGTCACCCCTAAGGTCTGGAGAAAGAGTGCTGACATGGAAGCTTTTGAGAAGGGCAGTAGGGTAACAGAGGAGATGGTGGAAAAGAAAATGTAGAAGAGTAAGAGACATGGAAAAAACAGGCATGGATGCTACAGGAAGACAGAGAAAACACTGAAGTCAAGCTTATTGATCAGATTACATAAACCATTGTTATGAAAGACAAAAAAAAGAGGGGTTGAAAAAGGTTAAAGGAGCCCCATGAATCACTGTACTGTACAAATTCTTGAAGACATATTAACTGTTCACTAAAGGTCCCTAATGAGGCTTTCCCATATTTGATTTTCCTTGGTATATCTACTTCATCTAAATATTAGCCTTCCACTGAAACAGCCTGAAAGAAGCTTCGTATTCCATCTGAATTTTAAATTCTGATGTAGAAATCCAACACGCAATTTGCCTGAGATAGTGCTGAGAGAGGTTTTTGCATGCATTTGCTTCCAGTCACTTGTGGCTGTCTCAGATCCTCAGCCTCTTACAGGAGCATATTTGTCCTCAGGGATGCAGCTCACGTGTATGTCTGCTGAGAATTCTTGATTTCCACACAGGAAGCTCTTCAGAAATAAACCCTACGTGTGCAAACAGTCGATTTTCCTATTCTTGGGAACTGACAAATTTGCATTGAGAAAAATGCAAAAGTGAGCAGAAAGCACTTCTGTTGGCCAGCCCCCAAGGAGGACCAATGCATGAATTGTCTAGGAAACAGGTAACTCTTTACTTCAAGGATTAGCCTGGCTCTTTCATGCTGGCTCTGCCATTCTGGCTGTGCCAAGGCAAGCTGCTCTTGGGGCTCTGCTATAGTAACTGGAATGCGTGTGTATAGTGTGTTCAAACAAATGTGGAAAAAGTCCAGTCTTCTCTCTAAAAACCTGATTTATACTTAGGGTAAGGCCAAGCTATCCCAAGAGGACCCCTGTTTGGGATCCAGTTTCTGTTGCAGAAAGCCAGACTCTTCCTATGCAGGGTAGCAGTTGCCATTCCCCACAACTGCTATGTGCAACTTCCAGTGGCTTCTGATGGAGCCACTCCCTTCTTTTCCTTCCTTCCTTCCTTCCTTCCTTCCTTCCTTCCTTCCTTCCTTCCTTCCTTCCTTCCTTCCTTCCTTCC
>WTSP01025067.1:0-25060 GCA_025331215.1 Actenoides lindsayi | reverse complement strand
GCCCGGGCCGCCCCGCCATGCCCCCGGCACATGCTCCCTCGCCCTCGACGCGTCGCGGCGGGGAGGCTGTCGGGCTGGGGTGCACCTCGGCCGCCTTCCTGCCGCTCTCCCGCCTCGGAGCGACCTCCTGGGACCGCCGTTGCCATCGCCCTTGGCCGCCCCATCCTCCCCTCGCAGGACTCCCGCGTGGCCTTTGCCCTGCGATGATGGTGGTGATGGTGCAGGTGGACGGTCCTGCCGTGGTGCCTAGCACTGAGGTGATGGGTGGTGGGACCCACCGTGGTGGCTGGCCGGCTGGCCCTGGGGCTGGAGGGAGCGGGACTGCCAGCCCCTTGCTGCCTACTTGCTGGCGAGGGTGCGAAGGACGTGACCATGGCACAGGCGTGAGGGAGCTGAGCCTCTGAGCCACCCTTGGGCTCAACCCCACTTGATGCTTGGAATACAAGCAGCAGGGCCCGGGGTGTGCCAGAAATAATTTTGATACACTTTCTGGTGAGTTTGGCTATCACCAGTGGATGGGAGCACAAGTTGTTTCTTCCTACCTGGAAAAACTAAGATAGCACTGGAAGACAAGGCTAGAGGTCTCTGGAGAAATGAGATATTAAGGATATTACCAAGTGCTGAATTTTAGGCTTTTGTTTCGTGGACTTTGATACTTGGGCAGTGCCAAACCTGGCAATGTTGTTAGAATATATATCTTGATACGTGAGACATATGTCCAGAACCTGACACCCTCCTATTCCCTCTTCATTTTCGTTTGGACACTTACGTGGTTTATGGACTTGTTCCGCTCAGCACTTTGCATTGACAGTTTTAGGGTGTGGGGAAAATCGGAGTAAGAAAAGAACAAAGAGAATATGGGCTCTAATCTGTGCTTTCCTGGTATTAGAGCTGGAAGTGGTTACTAGGTCCTTTTTTTTTGTTCAGGATAGCGGTATCTAATAGCTTTTTACAGATTTGTAGATTGTTTCAAGCCAGTACTTTGTCTTCAGTAGGCAGATTCTTTGGAGGGTGTTACTGGGAAAGCATTACAGGGAGCAGTCATTAAAACTGTCCCTGAATTTTTGGGAATAAAGAGGCTTCAAGATAGAAAACCTGGATAAGTGGGTTCTGTTCTTGAAGTTTTTATGTATTATTATGTGATATCTGAGTGATATGATGTTATGTGAAAACCTAACTCTTTATTCAGTTATACAAAGTCTGGGCCAAAGAACAGGCCATGAACTCATGTAAGCACTGTTAAAAACTCTGAATTTGTTGCCGTTTATAGTTGGTTTGACAGAAACCGTTGTTTTTCCAAAGGCTTTTGTCACTCTGGTATTGTGCTGGGGTTTTGCCAAAGGGTGAGAGTAAGATCTAGCTGAATTTCTTTACACAAACTTTATACAGTCCGATTTGTTGCTGCCTTTCTCTCTTTACCCGCTGATTACCCCTTGGAACTCTTAAGCATCTTGAAGCATTCAGTCTTATCAAGACGTGATAGTTTTCTTGCCTTTCTCTGAGTTCTGTTTTCTGAGCCCTTTCTGTTTCTACCACAAAGAGAAGTTGATCTGAATTGAAGACTTTTATTTATTTAATCATGCTAGGATACTTTTGTCTTACTTTTTGTCATTTAATCCAATATAGTTTTTTCTTACTTTTTGTTCATCATTCATCACGTTCATCATGTTGGTCAGACAGTCTTATTAAACTCTCCGCAATGACAAATAGATAGTCCTTGACTCATTAGAATACAGCAGTCCATATGATTAGTTAATAATATTTAATGGCTTTTCTGCTATTCCTGTTTTCATATGTGTTACTAATTACAAGATTCTTACAAATGCTCTGTTCTGGGTCTTAGGCTCATAAGAAGAATTTTGAGAAGAAAGCCATTATTTTTCTTTGTGAGACAGGGCTTTCAGGCACCATCAATGTTCATCAGCTTTCCTCTGCTGGAAGGGGAAGTAGAACGTGGTAAATACATCATCAAGAATCTCACTAAGGCTATGTATTGATGCAATAGCCTGTTCTCTTTCCCACTCTTATTTTGCCATTTTAAACATTCTCGTAACGTTTTTTGCCCAGGAAGCCAGTTCCAGCTTGTTAGGTTTCTGTATGCAGTGGAGTATTCACTGTGTCTTTGGAGTCTTCTTTCCATTTGCTCCATTTTCCAGTTGAGTTCCTCATCCTGTAAGTATGAAACAACCCTTGTTTCGTGTGTATGAAGCATGTGTTGCAGTGGCCTGTACACAAGCATTTTTTTTCCTGTTAAGTCAGTATCATGTATGATGTAGATCTCTGGAACAGGGTTGACCTACTCTTATTTATTTGTCCTTCCCCAGTTCATGTTTTCTGTGCAGATTCTAGCAGCTATAATCTTTTATACAAACTTCAACTGACTGGCAGAAATACGGAGTAGCTGTTGGACCTTCCTTAAGGTATTGGAGGTTCATGTGACAGGAAAAGATGTCTTGCACAGGGTATAGCACCTTACTCCATGCCAGCTCTTTCGGAATAAGAACCAGTGTGTGCAAGCTTTCAACCAAGCTAAATGTGATGTCGTTTTCCTTCTTTCCTTGAATTCCTTTATGTGTGCCATCTGGTAAGGCCCTGAAGCAGCTTATACATAATAATTTGTTGCACACCTGTCCTTGTCAAAAGTGTTAAATGATCCCCTGTAATATTTCCAGGTGATTCTGGATACAAGAAGTATAAGCTAGGTATGTTTAGTACTGCAAGATGTTACATGTGTGTGGAACTGGCTCACATTTTTCATCAGTATCCTTTCTTTGCTGAAAATGGCTTTTAAGTACACCAGATTTTTTTTTTATTTTTTTTTTTTTTATTGAGGAAATCTGTTCATGTTAAAGTTTTCCTTCCTGGGGGGGAAAAAAAATCTATGAAAGGCAAAGTTGAAAGTGACTTTATACCTTGTCCCCTTTTCTTTAACAGTGTGTGTATGTATCTATATATCTATATTATTTTTTTTTTTTCAACTGCAGAAGCAGTTAAAAGGGAAGAAGCTTTTTATAGTATTCCAGGCGATAATGAGCCATGATTTTTAGAGCTAAGAAAACAGCTTTAACTATTGATGAGGTGGATTTAAAATATTTTTCCTAAGCCTCCCTAATAATTTATGAGGTGGTTTTAAATTCCAGGTTTCCTTCGTGTTGAATAACTTCTAAATCAGACTGTTGCATGGCACTAAATCTTACAGAGATCTAAGTATAGTAGGTCAGAAACTACAAGGTATTTTTATCTAGTCCAACCTATATTCTTGTCGGAAAGCAATACCAAATTTATTTAGTGAGACCTATTTTCTGTAAGCCTATGTTTAGCATTGCTTTTTATCGCTGTCTTTTATTTCTTTGCTGATTGTGTACCATGATTTTGAGCTAGACTGATATCAAGGTAGCCTATTGATGTCACCCTTTTTTTCTCGTTTTAAATTATGTTCTAGTGTTATATTTTCTTTGCAGTCTTCTTTAGCCTCTGCGTTAACTGAAAAGTAGCATCAGTGTTTCAAGAGCTTGTCATCTTGTTCTATAAAAATTCTTCGATGCTCGCTGTCTAGTTCTGCAGATATTAAAATATTCACTTCAGGCAAATAAACCTGAACATTTTCAATCCAGTGATTGAGGTAAAAAAAAGTAGTAGGATTTCTTCCTTTTCTTTTTGTCTGTTTGTTTGTTTTTCCCTTTAGATGCCAATCCGTGTGATTCTTAAGTCTTGTAAAAAGCTTTCCTAACATGGACCCTTGTGTTTTTGCAGAGCTAGCTCATTTTCCCAGAATTACAATGTAAGGAGAGAAGGGGGAGTGAAAATACTTGTTGCAACTCTAGCGACAATAACAATAATTTGAAACTGCAACATTTTATTATCGGAACAGTAATCAATTTTGCTGTCTGCTGCCTGTGTTACCCAGATTGATTAAATGTACTGTTAATACCACGCTTTAAAAACCAGGCTCCTGTCAGATAATAATGTAACCACAAGTTGTAGGCTACAGGATTGGTTTTATTTCTTATGTTTCATTTTGTGACTGAAAGATGCATGTAAAATTCCACAATTTTTGACAGAAGCCATTTGAAAAATACAGGCACTAGAAATACTCTGTTATAAAGACATTTCATTACTACTACTTTTCTCATAAAGGGGGACAAAAGCTCATCTTCCTAATTAAAAAAAAATAAAATAGTGCTGCATGATCCTTTTAAATACCTTTTTCCCAAGTAAGGGCTCTGTCTCTTGTTTAATCTGGATGATACAGGTGGCATTTTGATATTGCCCTTTTACAGATATCTTCACAGGAATTATGTAACAGCTTTCTACATTTCATATCTGGATCCTGCTGAATATTTATGAAGCTGGAAGATCAATTATTGTACATTTTATGGTGATCTCGCACTAATTTGTTAAAGATTGTCAAACTAGAAGCTGGTTTTGAAACTATATGATGCTGGAAATTTAGGTATTTGGTGTGGAAAATTGAGTTTACAGATGCAGCAATGGGCCCAGCAAATGAAAGCACGCTGTGTGTGCGTGTCAAAAGGTGCTTTCATTAAGGCAGTGGAATTACCAGAAGTTAGAAGTGGTCCACTGGGTCATGATACCTATCCCCAGTGACTTGGTAGGTTCCCCCTTGGCAAGAAAGTCAAGGTGTTTTAACAGGTGTCTCATGAAACTCGGTGTCATGAAACAGCTGCAGAACAGATTAGATGGTTGGATTTTTCTTTTAATCTAAAAATCGTTAACAGTTAAGACTTCAGCTCACTGTGTGATGCCTCAGAGATCCCAAGTGGTGTCTGCATTCTGCGATTTGAAATGACCCTCAGGTAATTTTCGGGTGGCATTTTCTGTTTCACGTGTTTTGTAAGGAAGCAGCTGGTTTATTCTTTTGGAATTCTTCTTGGCAGGATTAGTCAGGTTTCCAGTAGCCTCCCGGTTTGTTGGCAGGATGTTTTCAGTGTGGCTTGCTTTATCTTATTTTTCTAATAAAAAAGAGCATATTTTTATTTTGCCTTCCCCGATCCCTCAATTCGTGGATTTGGTGGCATTCACGTTGTGCTCTGAAGATCATCAGTGGTGTGCCACGGTGCTCAGAGGAAGAGGTGGATGCTGAATGAGGTTTTAACACTTGCCTAAGAAGAAGAATTTGTCTTATTTGGCATCAGGCCAAAGGGTAAATGTTTGTCTTTAACTATGGCTCGAAACATTGGATGCACAGTAAGAAAGTTGTGAATATCATATTCGCTTGTATCACGTTTAAGTAAATAACTGTTAGTGCTACTGAGGAAATTCTGCACAAAGCTGGCGAGGGACAACAGGCATTTCCTCCTTTGGAAAGCAGCTCTTGCCTGACTTCAGAGTGGCGTTTTCTGAATCACGTGGCCAGATGCTTTGACTGGGCTAAGAAAGCTGAATCAGAGCTATTGCACAGCTTCTGAGTCAGCTTTTCAAAGTTTAATAAAAGTTGGTTGGTTGGGTTTGTTTTGTTTTATTATTTTTTCTTTAAAGCAACCCAAATCTGTAAAAGAAGACCTAGACATTTTACAAGGCTTTGAGCTTGGCTGCATGGTGGAGAGATGTGGGAAGAAATGCTTCTATCTCAGAAGATGAAGAAAGTATCAGGTCTATAGCGATAAACATATGTTTCTTACTTTAAATTTGGTTTATGTTTTGCTTTGGATTATTTTATGGCTTATTTTCTTTTAATAGAGTAACTCTGTCAGTGAGTAGTGTTTAAGAACCGCTACAACTTACAACTCCCATAAACCGCGATACAGTGAAGCGTATTCTCACTCCCTGATTTCTGAGTGAGGTACTGAGCACTGAAACAGGAATAATTGGAGGCATAGTTGCAGGCTTTGCTGAAGCCTGGTCAGTTTTAGGTTCTAGCATGTCATATGTTGAATGAAAACACTGAACTTTGTTTCTGACCATTGTTATCCTACCAGTAGTGACTGGAAGCAAAGTAAAACCCAAAGAGAAGCTGTGGCCTTATTAGGAAGACAGCATGCTCACCTCAGTTTCTTTTTCTTTTTCAAGTGGACCAAATGTAGCTTCTAAACTATTGCTTCAGTTGCCATCAAAGCAGATGGTTTAAACAGTTATTTCTGGAGATGTATGATGAGAAGATAATTGGTCTTTTCCAGCAGAGACTGTCAGATCAAGAAGGGGCAGGTCCAGGTTATGGCATTCCTTACCTTTACTCGAGCTGGGTGTACCTGAGGGAAGATTGGGCTGGCTGAGGACAGATAGGTCCTGTTTCCATGAAGGCAGAGGGGGCCAAATGCTTTCGTGTTTTCTGGTGTTTCATTAAAATTATACGGGCTGGAGCAGCTTGAAGGAGACAATGAATCTGCACATTTTCTGTGTGGTAGCCGAAGCAGGAATGTGTTCAAATCCTGCCTATGTCCAAGGCTAAGCACCTTTCTCTAGGGAGCATTTTGGATTCACGCTCTCTTGAAATTAGGATCATAAGCCCTTTCTTTCAAAAAGGGAGCAAAGGTCAATCTTTGCTTTCAAAACCCAGGAGGTGGCAATGGTTCTGGTTCCCTTTTCATCATTAGCAGAGCTGTTATTTGCTAGACTGCTCACCACATGTGTGGTAGACTTCAACACAGCTATCCTCCTTCCTGAGGGGATTAATGCCCATAATTCTTTCCTTCAGAGTGAATTTCGTAATCATCAGGCTGTTGACTAGTATGAGGTGGTGTTGCTGTCAGAAAGATAGACTGAACACGATGGTGCAGACCAACACAGAAGATGTTAGGCAACTGAGGACTAAGGAATTTAAGGACGTAATCCATAAAAGCAAATTAGTAGTCTCAGAAGTGTAGGAGAAGAACATATAAGATAATTTTTACATTGCAGGTCAGACTCTGTTCAAAGATGTATGAATGTCTTCCCGGTGATTTCCAAAGCTTATTTGCAAGTAGAGAGGGAATTTGGACTTGAAAAATATAGGCAAACAGAAAACAAATTGTGGAATAAAATGATCTACTTTGTAAACTGTTTTAGTGTGTTGCAAAAAGTATATAGACAAATTAATCTTCAACATTGGGAAGAAGAGAAATTGGACACAAAATCTGCTATCTGTATAGTGTCTATACATACGTATTTATATATACATGTACATTTTCAGTTAAAGTATGAAAGTGGTTACATGTGTGTCCAACACATTAAGCCCAAAATGTTATTTCTCTTAATAGTATTTACAAAACTCCCAAGGTAGCTTTTCTTGTACTAATGTTTTAGTAGACTTGGTATAAACAAGCATTCGGGTTTCCTTGTTGGTTTTCCTTCTGCAAGACATTAATGCAGAACGTTTGAAACCCAGGAGTTCTTTTTGGTCCTCTGCCTTTTGCCTTTATTTGAAGAAAAATTTAAGTGTTTATTATAGATGAAGAGAATTGAACTAATAAAAGAAGCAAGGCAGATAAATTGGATTTTATAACATAGGTGAATAAAGATTGGCTTGTCAGAGATGAGAGTAAAACAAAGCCATGCTAATAATAACTGCAAGTATGCACCTGTGATTTTGTGGCTCATTGTAAATATTTTCACTTCAGTTTCATTCCAGTGTCACTTTGGCAGTTATGGGTTTTGGGTTTTTGGTTTGGTTTTTTTTTCATTTTTGAGCTCTGTTTGTGGTTTTTGGGGGTGTGTGTATATATATACATATATATATACACACATGTAAAGTCAGGATGGTGTTGAACAATAACATATCCTGAAATAAAATTGTGTGCATGTATATTAAAATAACACTTTTTTGTTTCTGTTTTCTTTTATAATGAAATGGGAAATTTAATTTTCAAAGAACCTAAATTACACTTGAGCTGCAGCTCGAGATTTCAGTTCCCGGACTGGAATAGGAGGGTAGTCACAGTTAGGTTTTTTGGTAAAGCTTTTCTTTCCTGTTGTCACCTGAAAGACTTGCACAAACAGGAGCAACTGACTGTAACTGTAGTTTCTGTCATCAAACAAGTGGAAGGAAATAGTTGAAGAGCTGCTGTTTTCAAGTGTTTACATTAAAGAAGTCTATCCTGGTCTTACAAACTCTCGGAGGGATTTTGAACCTTACTAGACCTCGCAAATGTTGGTGTAGACTTGTGATATGATGAGAATACAGGTAACAAGTTTCCTAATGACTGGATTATTCTTATTGAATCTGTATTTGTAATTGCCTCTTTATAGAGCCTGTTCCCCGTCATGTCTTTCTAGGACTGGCCTACTAAATTTGGCACAGAGAGTTACAACTCTAAGACAGCCATTTTGCAACCTACATTTCCTTCTCTTTCTGCTGGTATCAGTGAGTATTATTGCTATTCTGTATCTTCTTTTTCTGGTGATGGTTCTCCTTGTTGCTCTTCTGTGGAGACGGATGCTATCAGAATGTGCTACTCCCTCAAAGAGGCCTCTGAAAGCTCCTCAGCAAGTATAGTCATCTTCAAATGAGCAGTTGTTCTCTGTTGGCTTCTGTACAGGTGGTGTCTTTTAAGCAGCTGCAATACTCTCATTGCTTCGGGAAACAGAAGTAACGGGTAGTCCTGGCATGAGACAGCTCCTAGTAGGTATGGGGAGGGTACAGGGCTCTTTGTTGTGGTTGAGAAATGTATTACTGCAATTCATGTAAAAATGTGACTACTTTTGACAGAGCTTTAGAAATAGGAAAATATTACCTTAACTCTGTGTCACTGTAGTTAAAGAAGAATGATTTCTGCTAATCCAATTGTCAGCAGGGCCCAGACTTTACTGGGCTCCGTTGTCCCTTTGGTTGAGAAAGAGGAAAGAGTCGTTGGAAATTCCGTGATCTTTTCTGCCAAAAATCACCTGATATCAAGTCACAGATCTTCCCAAGCAAGTGTCTTCATCGAGAGGAATGTTGAGACTGTGATACAGTTATCTGTTGTTATCAGAGAATTTAAAGCTTAAGAGTAAAATTTGCTTTAGAAATATAAATACTTCAAAAATAGGAAATGTAACTATTGAGCGTTTATGCACAGAAATATAATATTGAAGGGTATATCAAAGAAAGAACTCACTTTTACACGGTCATATTTTGCAAAGGTTTACTTCGATGCTTTTGGATTAATTTTTGACTTCTTATTTTTCTTGCCATTTGGTGAATATTTGCCTGTGTTCCTCGTGCTTCACCAGCTCCCCTTTGTGCACCATCCCTGATACCGAGGGGAAGTGGATAGTTTTGCTGCAGGGCAACGGGGCCAACCTCAGTTGTATATTTGTGCTCACACCATAATAATGATGTTTGTTATCTTAGGAACATGGCTTGAATTTGTAAAGTGATGGGAATATCACCTATATTTATAGGTATATTTATAAGTATAAACCACTGCATATGGAAGGAATGCCTACTGTGTCCGAGATGAGCTTCCTAAAGTTTGTTAGATAAAACCCCATACATACCTACAAGGGTCCGGAGTCTCTGAAAATCAGACTGCTCAGTCTCCTTGCGTTTTGAAATAAGATTTTAATTATCTGGGCACGGGCAGGACAACGGGTTCTGTGTTGAATTAAATTAGGAAAGAGGAAGTATGGAGGCACCAGCACTTAAAGATCTGAAAAACAAAGACGTGTCAAGAAGTGCCAAAAGGCTGCGATTCCTTAAGAAGGAGGGGGCTGCGAGTTGCGAAGGCAGATCTGCTGCAGAGCATTGCAGAGCAGGGGGCTTGGGGCAGGGACAGCGACAGATCCAATTGCGACAGTGAAGATTCCACGTGGACAAACGTGGAAGTATAAAAAGGTTGGAATAATCATCTGCGGGGACAATGGAACTTCCATTGCCCGAGGCTTTTAAGAACAGGTTCGATTACCTGCATTGTACCCAGCAGATAGTTTGGTTATCGTGCCCTCGGGCTGAGTGACAAACTGGGCTGACCTTCCGAGGTACCTTCCAGCCCTCCTTTGGTTAACAGACCTCTAACTACAATTTGCACAGATTTTAATAGGATCAAAGTACATAACTGATACACGCTGAAACCTCTTTTCCACCTCTGTAACCTGTTTAGAAGTTGTATTTCAACTGGAATTTGTTGTATTTGTAAAAAAGGCTTACGGTGGGTGTCAAGGAAAGGTTATATTCTTTGATGGGTTTGGTTTCTTGGGGGAGAGCACATTTACATTTAAGCCACTAGTATATTTGGATCAGTATGAATTTATTTCTTAAAATGAAAACGTTAAGGTTTTAAAATGAAGTTTCATGCCACTAGCAAGATATTTTTCATCAATGAGTATCACTAATGTCATTAACGTCAAAGCTTTGTCAGCGTTTTTACACAGGTAGTCTTTGAAAGGTGACTGTTGTGTCTTCAGCTAATGATGACATTTTGGGTTCATTTTTTTAGCATAGCCTAGCAGATTTCTTAGCAAACAATCTGAAACACAGAATTGCCTTGAGAAGCAGTATAGTGCTATTTCATATCTATTTTCCCCACATGTACAACTTGTTTATAACAAGATGCTGTTGCAGTGTTCAGGGAAAAGTAGGGAGACATGGGCCAAATGCTCTGTAGTCAGACAGCATGTTAAGAAGAAAACCCCAAGTAATTCATTTTTTTTAAGCTAGTTGTAACTTTCTAGTATGTTTTGGGGTTTTTTTTTTTGGTCTGGGATTAACATTTCTCTCATTGCTCTAACATTTTTCTCCTTGTTTCGTGTGAGGCCGTGTCCTCTGACTCTAGATGGCAGTCACTGGTAGGCAAAGGGAAGGATCGTTCTGGGCTGCTTGCCTTGGACCTTGCAAGGCTCTGCACCGGTTGGCTTTTCTGGTTGGAATTTTTCTGGTGTTGGACAGCAGTAAAAATATCAGTTCAGCTTCTCTCCCTTCCCAATTGCAGCAGTTACTATGAATAAAGAAAAAAACCAGAACAAACCAAAACGCTAAAGGAAAAAAAATAAGAGAAACTGAGAAAATGTTGCAGTGAAACATTAACAAAAGAGAGCTTTAGTAATGCTGAGAGTAGTGAAGAGGTTTCTTTTATATTGGCAAGACTTTGTCCTAGAGTAACAGAAAAAAAAATGCTTCTAATGGGAGGAATACCAGGTTCCCACTAAATTCGGTTCCAAAGAAATACACTGACCAAGGTGCAGCCAGGGATAATAAAAATGGAATGTGTGTTTGTAATCTCATTTTAACAAATGAGGATTTCCTCACAGTCACATAGGCACACGCTGGAAAAATAGGTCTTTTTGCTTAAGATATTGTGTCTTCCCCCACCCCCTGACCCTCCATCCTCCCTTTCCAGTGTCCATCCTCCCCCTTAATTTCTCAACTCCTTCTCTTAATTTTGCAAGTAATTCCTTTCCTTCATACCTGTTAGCAGTCTGTCTCTTGGCTCTCCCCTGTCTCTTCTCTCTAAAGCAGGATAAGCTTTGATATTTTTTTCTTTCCTTTTCCTCATGTAGATGCTGTTTGCCTTCCTAGCTCATCACTACTAAACAGTTTGATGTGACGTTGTCGTTAGAAAAGGCGGCAGTGCTCAAGGGAAGGAACAGCAGTTTCTCAGGACTTGCTGTGTAGGGGTGATTGCACTTCATAAGATGAATACTGCCTGATAAGAAAGTGATTGTTATCATAAATCCAGTTCAAAACCAGCGATTAATTGATATATTTTATTGATCTCTGGTTTCAAATGCTGTGCCAAATTACAGTCTTGGTTACAGATGTGCAAATCCCAGTAAACTTTGGAAAACACTGCAGTTGCTCTGGATTTACAGATGTATACATAAGATCAACTGTTGGCTTTCAGTTTCAATAATAAGAAAATAATTTCCTGTTATCTTGCTTATTATATTAACTACCAGCGTTTGAAAAGGGGCTGTGATCCTGTAAGAGCTTTGCAAATATTCTGCAGGAAATCTTTTGTACCAAAAAAGTGATTAAAAATCAGAAGATCTTGATTTTTTGCTTAATACAGTCCTAGCAACAAGATTTCAGTTTCTTAATGTACTAGATTAACTGCTGATTTTTGAAAGGAAAGGCGCCTTAGTTGCAGAAGAATGAAAAATAGACCAAAGCTTTAATTAGATCTTAATTTTTACATATAGCAAAATTTACTGCTAGCATTTTATTCCAAGTTTTACAATTCACCATCAAATGCATTTCCAGAGCCAATTTGAGAATGTGTTGTATTGTTTGTGAGGAAAAGCTTTCTGAGAGTTAGCAGTAATCTAGTGCAGTTTTCTGTGTGAAGTTCACATGCAAGAAAGACAAGATAGAGATAATTTTGGTATTATGTCAAGATTATATATTAGGATGACAGGTATCAGAGTCCCTAATAGATTGCACAGCGCAGCGATAATGAAGAGTGATGCTTTCTGTTCCTAACCCTGCCTTGGGCCTGGTAGGTAACTGTGGGCAAATCACTCCTTCTTCCTCAATATCTGTCTGTAAAAATGAAGATAATAATGTGGATTACTTCATGTTTCATTTTGAGATCTAAAGGGAATACATAGAAATGGAGCAGCAGGAACACGATGGGAAATAGAAGGTGGTAAAATAAGCATCTGTATTGCAGACAGCTTTGTACTGGCAACTGATTATAAAATTATTGATTCTGCTGTTCTTTTCCTGTTGAGGGTATTACTATGTACTTGTTCACAGGATTGTAGAAAAAAAATCTTGCTGTTTCTTATGCTAGCCTATCTTTCAGCTTCTCATTCAGAATTTACCATAAGGTTATTCTGCTTTTATTCTTGCTCATTACCATCCCCATGAGGGACAGTTAAAGCTGTAGTTAATGGAGGATAAGGACAGCAAAGGTCTGTCTGTCTTTCTTTTCTCTCTCTCTCCTCCCTTTCCCTCTCTCTGTCTCTCTTTGGCCATTGAAAATGTAGGTCATATTGCATCACCATAAAATGGAACAGTCAGAAAGGTGTTTGAAAAATGCTGACATCCTTAGCCTGGGGTGCATGCCAGTGTCCTTTGTTTACATTGAGAATAGTCTTGTACCTGTGTAAGAACCAGCATCTCTGTTAAGGTTAGTGGTATGGTACCTAAATTATGAGTCAGATTTTAAGATGAATTTCATCTGCCTGCAGTAATTTAAAATGAGACAGATAAAATGCAGCCACTCACAATAATGATCTACATGAGGAGCTAATTTGAAATCTTTAATCTGCAGGAACCGTGACAGTGTAGTTTGAATAATATTACCTTTAACAGAGGAGCTCAGTAACACATTTTGCAAATCATGTTAATCATGTACTCTGCATTGTCTTGATTAGCTGTGCCTTTCTGTCTTGAAAAGTATCTTTACATTAGACATTTCTATATTCTTTTTAACATTACTGTTTTACTTTGTGTACCCTTTTAAATTAACCAACCAGGGTTTCATTTATTTACCAAAATGGAAAATCCTTATGTCCAGTGTCTTATTGCTTGCAACCAGTCTTTTGTTGTTTGTGATTCTGATGTAATAGAAGTTGTAACTGGTGTGAAATGTTTGTATGGCATAGAATACAGAACATGTTTTTCTTCTCTACAGTTGTACATAAATACCATTTTTAGAAAAATATATAAATATAATTTCAACTGTCCTTATTTATCTTAGATGCAGTAAGCTGATGTGTTTTATGGATTGAACTTTCAAATGGTGATATAAATCATACTGCAAGATGCTGGTGTTTTGAAATACAAGGCAAGATTCTTGCTTATGGTATATATTGCATTATTTCTGAAACTAAGTAGTTTATTCCATGCTTTGTGTGGTTATACTTAAAACACTTCAAGTGCAGTATACAAAGGCTTCTTATGACTTTGTTAATCTTACTGCTGAGGAAGACTTCTAAGTTAAAATAAGAAATTGTTGGAAGATACAACTAAAATTAGTGATAACATCATGATTTGCTGAGCAAAATAATGAGTACGAATCTCTTCCTGTTGCCACTAGACAAAGAAAAATGACAGTAGTCAAAGTTAAGATCCCTCAAGTGCACTTTGCTGTAATTTATTTGCAATTGTTATAATTTTATTTTTTTTTAGAATTATCTGAAATATATTGTTGCTTCTCAGTTGACTAAGATAGCAGTTATTTAGTAACCATATTAGTTATTTAAATTTGACCCTTCTCATTATCTATGAAGATACCAATGCGCCTTTGGAATAGTTTCAAAGCAACTTGTGTTGTTACTAGATTTTGCACAGAATATTCTGCTACATTTGTGTTTGCACAAGTAATCGTAAATATTTAGGTAATTCTGTGAAACATCTTGTTACACCTAAGAACTATATGGAACCTTGAGATACTGAAATTTTCTAATCAGTATTTGCAAATGTTTGGTATCTAATCTCTATTTGAAGCATACTTTTTAATCTGTGAAAGATGGAAAGAACTGTGTCTCCCAAAAAGAACAGGAGGGCCAATTATTGGTAGAGCTCACAGTGCTTATACTGTCTTTGACCCCCTGAGATCCTGTAGTTGGCAGGTCCTGAGTCAGTCTCCAGCACAAATGAGATCACCCTGGGAACTGCTCTGATTTTATTTTACTAGCAGCCCCGTGCCTTCTGCTGGCCAGCTCATGTTCTTCCAGCACATGCCACCTGCACCCATTTTTTCAAGGAGCAGAATAAGACCTCCTTAGGTTATCCCCGTAATTATAAAACATCTAAATGAAGCCCAGTGTTGGGGTGATTGTAGCTAGCATGCCCCAGTCTTTCTTTATATAAATATAGACATGGTATTTTATCTCAAATGTGGATATAAAGTAGATAACAAAGGAGAAAGAATGTTTCAAAATTTAGGCATGTTCTTTGGTGCCTGTTTCTGACAGCTGAAGAGGAAAAGAGTTAAAGGAGTTTGGATAGTTGAGGCATTTTAATACTGGATAGCTGAGGCATTAGGTTTGATACTTTCAGAAGTTAGGGATGATTTATCATATACATTTACATTTCCTTTATTTTATTGAGTTGCTTTGCAATTACAGTTTTCACATAAGTATGTTTCCCTTAAATGGATAACACACATTAGTTGTCATAACTATACCCTTATTCTCTATATCTGCTGTTTTGACTGGGATACAGCTTTTGCCCTGCCAGGCTGTGGTTTCCCATCAGTGACTCCTATCAGCACCTCCTCAAAGTATTAAATAGCAATTGCAACCAGGTTTCTTTGATAGTCAGACATCAAGAATGACATCATGCTAAGTCTGCTCCTCTGGTTTGAAAATGCAGGCCTTTCCCATTTCATAGATTGCCGCTTTGACTATTTTTTGTCATTTTTCCATCTTTAAACTCTCTCTTCCTTTTCCAGGGTGCCAAAGTGCTACCTTCTTGAGAGAGAGCTCCTCCTGACTTACTCTCAATCATCCCATCGCTTCCTTGCATTACCCTTTGCTGACAGTTGTGGTTGTAATTGACCTGCTGTAAATTCTCAACAAGAATCATTCCTGTTCTTTGCCACCCATTATCCAGAGAAAGAGTTCTCTTTAAAGGGTCATTAAACTGTCACTTTACTCTTTTGAAACTTATTCTCTTCCTTCAAACTCTACTCCAGATGTAATCCCTACAGCAAAATTCACAGGTGGTGAGTACTGATCATGCTCTGATCTCTTGTGTATAGGAATAAAATTTTTGCTGATCCTTCCATCACCCTCATCTAGTCTGTTTTTTGTACTTACCACTTACTTATTGCCCAGTTTATAGATTTTGAAGTCTTTGGAGAAGCCTTCTATTTTATAGGCAATTTTTGTTTTCATTTTTGCATGAAGCAATGGAACTTGCCTATTATGTAACAAGTAAGATTTCTGTCAGGATTAAAGAAAGAGTGTTTTGCATGCAGAGCTCTCCAATCCCCTAAAGAAATGGGGTAGAGATGAAGGTGTGAGTTACTTCCACAGCAGGGAGGTCATGTGCTTGATCGGGACTTTGAGGCTAAACGTTGTATGATCTTCTGTGAAGGGAGGGGGTCTGTATGAATTCAGTCTCCTGACCTAAACAGGAGAAGGAAAAAAGGGATTTTTGACAAACGCTGCGTTGCCTTTCCCAGTGAGTGGCAGCAAGAGTAGTAAAGAAAGTTTTGTACTGTAGCATTCCGTGAGATTTGTGTATGTAACAAGGAAATAGAGTGTTGTCTGAGATTCCTGCTAGTGTAGAAATTTGTTAATGGTCGGTTTTATTAAGCACAGAGCGGAACAGTGACTGCAGAGGAGGGAGAGAAAATAATACTGGACTTGCTCTCATGTCTTGTCCTCTGAAGACAAGAAAATTTTGGATTTTATGGAGTGACTAGAACATAATTTAGCTCAGATGTGCTTCTTAGGATCAAATATGATACTGAGTGAAGTAAAACTTAGAAATAGTAAATACATTGGTAGGGGAATCTCAGTCAAGATAGTGTCAGCTGCTAAGCTGCAGTTGAAAAGAAAAGAAAGAGAAAAGGGGGTTATCCTCAGTACATACAAAGACTTTAAAGACATGAACTCAGTTTGCAGACAGCTTCCCAGAGGATCAACAGAAGCCAGAAAAAGCTTTGCACTACACCTTCCACCAGGGCAGAGCCCTACAGCCCGTGGGACAGCTTGGATGCCCTCTTGGACTGCATTCCTCTTGTCTGGACTTTAATCCTTGGAGGGGGAAAAAAATAGTTTTCTCTGAAGTGTCACCTGGTCTCAGTGCTAGATTGGCTTATTTATCTTCATGACTTTTTAGTAGCTGAAAAAAAAATAAATCACCGCTTTAATTTCAAAGCACTTATAAAAATCAATTATTTGATCTTTAATATAACCTGTGCACAAGGCTGATTGCCATTTTTTTTTTTTTTTTAAGTTTTGACAAGGCTTTGGTTAGCTTTAACCAATGAGGCATTGATTTATGCTAAACCAAAGCAAACAGGGCTTAAATTTGATTTATATGAACAGTAAGTTTCTAAGCATTGAGTGAAAGGATTTTCAAAACCTGAGCTTGAAATGATAAAAGTTCCTTTAGTGGGGAAGGCCTCAGCCTGCACATCTCTCTCATTTTTGTTACAGTAATAGTCACTAATGACTGTTACGTGAGGGATCATTTTTAGCCATCCGCGTTCTATGACATGGTGGTAAAAATGTCAATGGCTACGTAGTGAGAGCCCCTGTTGTTGGAGTCGTGCTCTATTCTAGAAAAATCCTGTGCAGAAAATCCAGCGCTGTCGTGTTACCAGCTTGTGATACAGACACAACTGTCTGCTTGGAAATCTGGGCAGGAATAGTCGATGTAAGCGCAGTAACTGGGCTGAAGATTGAGATTTCATCCAATGCATACCTTTCTGGTAATGTCAGGCTGCCATTTAAAGAGCTGCTCTGTACATAAGAGTGCATAACAGCTCACTGTTTACCTTTCAATTTTAAATCCATTGCAGAAATTGTTTTGGTAAAATTGGTAACGTGCTTCGTGTGTTAGTTTTTAAATAGATACGTTTATAGTTCTGAAACGGGGGTAAGGTTTCAAATGTCTTATTGCTGTGCTCTTTTTTTGTTTTCTTTCAGAATTAATCAGGTACAAGTTAGAGAAAGCTTCCAAAATCTGAACAGATGAAGATCAATTGATAAATCAACCCAGCGATTCACCATATTTTCAAGGTACTGTGACATGCTTACCCAAATATTTTCCTTAAGCATAGTAATCACATACTTTAGATGTGAGAAGCGTGGAGAACAGGATATTAGCAGGGTTGCAAAGCAAGCCTGAAGTGTTACCAGATGCAATGGGGAGACTTTTTATTTTTTTTAAAAGGCAGGTGTTTAATATATGTTTCAATGGGAAATAAAGCAACCTTACGATCTTTCAGTCAACCTAGAGGGAGTTCAATGCATGGAACAGTCAAAAAGATAAAAGTTGGATTAGATCTCTGAATCACTTAGATTAAGTGATTTGGACAAATAAGATGTTGCAGACAGACGGTGGTTTTAATTTATTTACTAGATTTTAGAGGAAGTAAACTTCTTTCTTTTTTTTATCTATTTCCACAATGCTTTAAAGTATTTGAAGACTGTTAGGCTCTGGCATATACCGTAGCCTACCAAGTGCATCAGTTTTGTTATCTTACAAGTTCAGAAAGTAAAATTGTAAACTGAGGCAAAGACTGTGCAGTTGTCTAACACAGTGGGGTTATTCTCCATGGTTCCTGGCAGAATGTTAGGAGAAAGAGAAAATGACAATAAATTGAGATTGTGGCTAAAAAGCTGCTAATGCAGATTGCTTTATCAGGTACTGCTAATTTGCTGAAACAGTATCTGTTCCCTTTTCTGTTTCCCTTACATTTATCTCTACTCTTTATCATCACATGCATTTCACCTTTCTGTATATTTTTGCTTGACATCACAAAAGAAAAAATTTCTTTTTAAATCTGCATATTTTTTTTTATGCACAGACTTGAAGAATCCAATCTGTTATAGCCTGGCTAGTATTTGCTGTGCACATCATCTTTTAATGTATTTAAGAATAGATTGCAGCAGAAACTGCCATTCCAGTTAGTATGGAGTAGGTCTGCAGAAGTTATTTAAGTGGCAGAGTTAACCTAGGCTCAAGAAGAGCAAGGAATGTTTGTCATGGTGTGGCTCCTGCAATATGTAACATTGGAAGCTGTAATAGCTGAAGTTTCTATAACAAATTGCTTCCCTGGATTTTTCAGCAGCTTGAGAGGTGGTTATATTAGTGAACCCAGAGTGCCTAGGGTTGCAAAAATGGCATTGTTCTTACCTATTTCCTTGCTTCTCATCACTAAATAGGGTCACAACCTCTATCAGATTTTCATATAATCATAGGAAGGTCTAGATTAGAGGAATCCTTTGAACATCATCTGGTCCAGCCTTCTGTTAAAAGCAGATTATCACAGGCCTGGTCAAGCCAAGTGTTAAATATTTCCAGCAAGGGAAAGTCCACCATCTCTGGGCAACCTGTTCCAATATTTAATTGTTTTCACAGTGAATATTTTTTTTCTTGTATCCAAACAGAACTTCTGAAGCAACTTGTGCCTGTTGCTTCTTGCCCTGTCACTGTGTCTCTTGTGAAGAGAGTACCTCCATATTCTCTATAATTATCTTTTACTTACTGGAAGACTTTTATTACATCCAAGATGAGCCTTCTCTTCTTTAGGCCAAACAAACCTAATTCCTTCTCATTTCTTCAGTGCATTTTCTGATCTTCTAATCACTTTCATGACCCTCTGCTGGACACTGTCCAGTTTTTTAATGTCTCTTTAACTGGCCCAGTCTTCCAGCCTGTTACAGTCTCTGTACACAGTGACACTTCCTCTGGGTGTATCTACTGGTCTTCCAAGTTTTGTGTCATCTGCAGTCTTGATGAGGATGCATTTACTCCCATCATCCAGATCATTTTAAAAGATACTGAATAGGATTGAGCCCGGTACTGACTCCATTTGTGACTGATTGCCAGTTTGATTTTCAGCCATTACCACCCCTTGAGCACAGCAGTTTAGCCAGTTTGCCAGCAATCTCAGGGTCTACAGACTAACTCTTTCAGCACCTTTGCGTGCATCCTCTCAAGTCCCATAGACCTGTCCGTGTCCAATTTCTATGATATTTTGTTTCTAACTTGCTAAGCTTGCAGTCAGTGCAGGTAGCATCAGCAAGCAGCAATCAAATCTGAGAAGAAGGGTATAGATTTAAATTTCCTTGTGCCAGACTTCTTGGGGTCCTTGGTTTGATGTTAACAGCCTGTCAAACGTGTGAGGGTATGAGGACTTGGGCAGCTTCACATCATAGGTAGGTATCACTGTGGTCTCAAGAAACTCTTTGAGTCCTGGCGGCTGTGCTTGGAGCCGGAGTCTTCTGCCTCAATGAATTGCCAAGTAGCCATGCAGATGAGCTGGCAAGAAACCAGGCAGGGTTATGAAACCTTGCATGGTAGTTACGTTCCATTGGAAGATCGTTGATCTGTACTCATTAATTGCTTTGATTTCAATAAATAGAAATTCAGCACTAATATTTTGTTACAATTGTCCTGAGTAGCTCTGTATCGTGATCATTCTAAATTGTAATTCTCTGCGTATAAATGAGAATTTAAAAGTTCATATCCATTTCTGATTCCTTTGATTAAAATGATTCATCTGCATATTTAGGTTGCCACAATGTTTTTAACATTTCCAAATTCAAAAGGTGATTTCAATACCTTGTGTAAAATTAATAAACATTAGTTTGATTTCAAAATAATTAACTGGCTGTATCTTGCATAGTTTTACCTATTTAACACCTGAAAACTTTGTGTCACTCTTCAGTGTTTTCTCTGTGGAATTCTCTTCAGGCATTGACAGCATTTAGTGACATCTAAGCAGGGCAAAGATCTGTGTTCATGTATTCCTTATGCTTCTTATTCTACTTAGATTTCTGTGTCATCAGTTCTTGCAGAAATTTGACTTGCATTTCAGACATACTTGATGGAGAGGAAGGAAGTGATTGCAATATTTTGCTAGATACTGTATATTTTATTAACACATGGCAATGACATTGGCTTATAATTTGAGTGTAAAAATGTTAGACCATCTTCAGTTGCCATTGTGGTGTTTGGATAAACATTGCATTCTCATCCTAATGCAGAGTTCTTTGCAGATTTACTTACATTTATTATCCTCCCTTCACCTATTCCTTCTCAGAAAAGGATACTTTGTCAGTTGTATAATCTTAACCATATTTCCCTGGTATAGGTGGTTTATAGTAGGTATGCACAATAATTTCATATTCCAGTATTTAAAGTAGCTGTATTCCAGCACTTGTGAGCGTCTTCAGCTCCCCCTTTGAAGTGTTACTCATAAATAAAGTTCTACACATCAACCTGTTCCCAGGATCTGTGGGGAAAAGGATAATAGACTGACATGGCTCATTGTATAATTTCTTATTGTGTGCCACTCGTGATTATTATTCTGTGGGATCAAGATGGGAGAAGTTGCCTTATTTCACTGGACATGAGAGGGAGCCACAGATTTCTTAGTGCATTTTTTTTTTAGTGTATTAATATTTTTCTCTAGTGGGGCTTAAATGAAACGGTCTGTTTTGTTATGACTGGATAGTTCTCTCATCATCTGGATGTCTTGATTTACATGAATATTTTATCTCTTGCTTCCCTACTTGTCCAATTATATTCCTATACTTCTCCTACTGGAGACATTATTCTGAAATGCACAAAATGTACTCCCAGTTCCACCACTGTCAGCAGGAGCTGATGGGCAGGTCAGGACTTCACTTCAGCCTATCAGCTCCTTGAGTTATCATTTCATCCTGAATCTCACCTACCAACAAGTCTTCACTAACAGTATTTGTTCTTAGTTTTTAAACCCTTCTTGATAATTTCGTGCCTGTTGGATAGAATTAACTTACTTGATTCTTTTAATGCTGTAATGCCCCTCGGATCTTTTCCTTGGCAGACTTTTTTTTTTCATTCACTTTTTTCCTTTCTTCTGAGTGCTGATAAAGTGACACCCTTGTAGGTTGTCCCTGTATCTCCTTTTGCACTTCAATTCTTGCATCCTTTCCCTTTCATTGTGAAAAATCATCAATGAATCCTGTCATTGTACTGCTGTTCTTAAAAGAGTTCAGCTGCAGATTCATCCTTCTGTTTTCATTCCAGTTAAGAGTTATCACATCTCAGGTGCTATACGGAGGCTGTCTTACAGATTCTAACTGAGCAGCTGAAGTAGGTGTTCCCTGTTTGAATGGCTTTCCTGCACCACCTGGTGAAAGAATGAAACCTGCTGGTACAGGTGAAAAAATGCCTGCACAGAGCCATGCCACAAAATAACCATCCTCTGCAGTTGGAAGCAGTTGAATGCTGTTTGTAGGCATATGTGTAATCACTGTTGCCAACCATGGTTAATGTGTTGTTAAATCTTATTTAGTCAGCTTTAAAATAGGGTTTTCCTTTTTTGTACGTTTTCTCTTCTTGATTCCTTCGTTTCCTTTTGCAGGCTGTGTTATATTGTTTATTTGTTTATGCTTTCTTCACACTGTTATTTGGCTATTTTCTCTACATCATCCCGTTTGCTGGTTTCCTGCCCTACATTTTCCTTTCTCTGCTTTCTATCTGAGCTTAACATCACTCCTCCTTGTTTTTTATTTTTGTTCTCTGAATACCTGTTCCCTTTCACAGTATGAGCAGTCTGTGGTTATTCACACACTGTCTCAGTCCCAATGCTACTTCTTGGGCTAGTTTACTTCCTCAGTTAAACCCCGTGAATTGCTGTAATTTCTGGGCCCCTTTTTCTTTTAAAGAGCAATGGCTTACAGGGAGTGCTTTCCACACTCCAGTGGTCTGCCCACTCCTGACCAGGTTCATCCCACTTCACTCTGGGTGCCTCATGCAGGTACTAATTTATGTGAATGGATATCCTTGGCTTCAGTGGTCTGTGGGAAGAAAAGGGCTTCTTCAAAAAAATGCTTTGGATGAGGAGGGACCAGAATGATGATGAAAGTATTCCTGGCTCTCTGGTCATTGCCAAAGGACCTTTGGATGACTGTCTGGATGTCCTGATCTAGACGTCTCCAAATCCTAATAGTCACCTCTGTTCAAAGTCTACAGGTGGTACATGTGTTTTCAGTTCTGATTTCCTTGTAACATGACGGATTTTCAGGGTTTTCCCTGTTTCTCCCCTAAAACCATCAATGCATGGTCCATGTATAGCACTGTGGAAACAATTGAAGAGAATTGAACTCGTGTGCTTAAAAAAACCCTCAAACACATATTCAGCCTAGTGAGTTTGCGGGGAAAGAAAATTCTTTCCATCTCCAGTCCTTGTAAAATTAGTTTCTCATCTGCCCCTGTTTCTGTTCTTTGACTAATCAGCCTTGTGCATTGAGGGGATGAACGGATCTTTCAGCTGCCACTTTCCTCCCTCTGCTGGAATACTGATGTATTCACCGCACAGTGGGAAAATACTTTACTAGTGGAAGGAGGTTTACTAAAAGACAGCCTAAGGCCCAGACTGCAGAATTAGATCTTGAGTGGGAATATATAGGGGGAAAAAAAAAAAAAAAAAAAAAGCTGTGAGGGAGGGGAAAAATGCAACAACTGGTTTGAAAGAGCAAGAACAAAAGGGGATAATTAAAGTTGTATGAAATACTGACTAGTGTTGACCTTAGAAACTGAAAAGTTGGTAACATATTTGCTTTAACTACTTGCTAAAATAGTTAGCTAATCAATGTAATTTTGCCAGATTAAGCCATTTTCCTTTTGTGTCATTTGACATACATCCATCAGTAATGATTAAAGAAAAGAATCATGTGATGCGTGAACATTACATTGATATGCCAAGGCAAAATCTGTCACCATTAAAAGGTAGGTGATGGTGTTCTATGGCTCTGTTTGATCACCCATCACTATATTTGCTTAATGATCTACGTAAAATAAATAATAGAAAAAAACCTTTATGAATTTGATGGACCCTCGGACTTACTGAGGATTCTTTTTCACACTGCATCTGAGGCAGCTTTCTGACAGCTTTCCCCAGAACAAAGGAGAGCTGTAGGAATGAAGTTTGTAATGTAAACAAGAATATTTGACACGGAGAATACAATTCTGTCTGTAACTTGCCTTATCCTATGGCTGGACTCTAAATTCAGCTATGGATCTTATGTTAGACTGCATTTGTGGAGCACTTGAAGAACTAAAGCTTGAAAGCCACGGCTTCTACACCACAAAAAAAAAAGCTTAGGTTCTGTTCAGAAATGGTTTAACACCTGACTTGACATCTTCCTTCCAGTGATCTTCTTAGCTTTAATTATAAGTAGTTTTCTATATTATATAGTATTGAATAATTAATCAAAGAGTAATGCCATCATCTATCTTTGGACTCTGGTTCCATAAACACCTTTACTCATGCTCAGACAAAGATGCAGAGTTATTCCACTGTTTTGGGAAGCTACAGTACCATTAAGAGCAAGGGTAACTGAAGGATCAGGGCCCATCTCAAGAACTTTGATAGACTTTGTCAGTTAATCCTGCTGCAAACATCTGCAGCAGAAGTCATTGTTCCCCTTTATCTAAATCTTACGGTGCTTGCCTTTTTCTAAGGAGTTAAGTTAGACTTGCAGTGATCAAGAGGAGAAAAAAAATTATCACTAGCTCTTCTGTATTAGATCTCCAATTTTACAAGATACATGCTGACTGTGATGTAAGTTATCAGTTGGGTGGAACACTGAAACTAGTATAATTACAGCCTATCCCGTCACATAGGATGGTTGATGAGCTTGTATTTAGACATCTTTTATATTCATAACTGTGGAAAGAAAAATCTATAGCTTGTGTGGTTCCACACTTTAAATGAAAACAGTGAAGCCTTAACTAAGCCTGTGTGTGTATATATACCTCTGCAGAACTGGGACCTATAAAAACATCTATATAAATTTATTTACAGTTTTGTTTTCTGCTATCTAGTTTTGCAAATCCCTGTGTGTGATCCATGAGCAGCTTCACTGATGGTGTGAGTCTCAGGCCCTTGAGTTTATGATACACAGGCTGAGTACCTGTATAAATCTCATCTGCTGGTCCTCTCTGTGGTTTTAGCTGTTCATTGAGGAGGTTTTTCCTGACAGTGGCATCAAGCAGAGCCAGAAGTCTTTGCAGATCATGATCTGAGATTTTAATTTGACAGTGATATCTGAACATTTTTGAGAAAACCCTGTAATAAATTGATTCTGAACAGGTGATTTTTTTTTTATGTATTTTTTTTTTTAAATCAAAAAACTCGATTTTGCAAAGCTTAAACTTCGTTAGTAGGAGTTTCCAGGTAGGAAAACATCCTTTAATCCTCGCTTTTCACACTGCTCAACATCATCCCAAAGTTTAGGAAAAAAAAAAAAAAAAAAGAAAAAATAGAAACAAACAAACAACAAACCTGTTGTTTAAAAAGCAATGAGGAATAGAAACGACAAGACAACCCCGGGAGACGGGTTACGAGTATAACGAAAGGCAGCAACGAGCAGGAAACGCTCTCCGGGCGTCCCCCCCGGCTCCGGGCGAAGGGGGGGGGGGGGGGGCCCGCCCCTGCTCCCACCCCCCCCCGCCGGCGCCCCGCTTCCTTGCAGCCTCGCGCTTTGCGCGGGCGCCCGGTCCAAGCCCGCGCTCCCGTCG
>WTSP01025065.1:0-45431 GCA_025331215.1 Actenoides lindsayi | reverse complement strand
AAAGCAAGGCAGAACCCGGTATGGTCCGCACCCGGGGCCGCGGGGGCGGCGCGGAAGCAGCCGAACCGCGTTAAGCCGCGCAGCCCGGCCGGCAGGCCGCGGCAGCTGCCGGCTATTTATAGGCGGGCGGCGGCGGGCGCTGGGTGTCTTGCGCGGGGCGGTCCCGGTAGCGGCGGCGCGGCCGGGGCCTGGACGCGGGGGCTGCCATGGCGTTCTCCTCCACGCCGGTTAGCGGGGGCCGCTCCCTGGGCCGCGTGAGCCTCGCCTCGCCGCTGTGCTCGCCGGTGTTTTCCTCGGCGAGCGTCTCGTCGCCGAGCTCGCCGCTGAGCCCGGCGCGACTGAGCCGGCTGCAGGAGAAGGAGGAGCTGCAGCAGCTCAATGACCGCCTGGCCGCCTATATCGAGCGGGTGCGGGTGCTGGAGGCCGAGAGGTCGGCGATGCACCAGTGGCTGGTGGAGCAGCAGGCGGAGAGCGAGCGGCAGCTGGGCAGCCTGCGGCTCTGCTACGAAGAGGAGCTGGCCGACGCTCGCCGCACGCTGGACGAGGTCGCCATCCAACGGGCCACGCTGCAGGTGGAGCTGGGCAGGGTCGGTGAGGAGCACCGGGAGCTGCGTAGCAGGTCAGTGCCCTGGCCCTCCCGCCGCATGTGCGAGGCTCCGAGCGGGCCTCCCTGCTGGGTACCGCCTTGGGGCGGGCTTATCTCTGGGGCTCTTGCGGGGTGGGTGGAAGGGAGTGTTGGGGAGCGCTCGGTGGTGACCCCCCGAAGGTATGGCCCTGTGAGGATGGAGTGGCTTGGGTTAAGAGAAATCCTGGTGTCTCTTCTAAAGATGTGCTATTGGGATGCTGCTGTGTCTCCTGCTGTAGTGCTTCTGGGCTATTTCACCACCTCCCTGTGATGAGCATGGGGCTCCCCCAGAATTCGGGGTGTTGGGTGTCCTTACGTGGGTAGCATTGCCTGAATGTATAGCTGATGAGTTGGGTGCAATGCCTGTCTTGATAAAAACTCAAGAAGCTGCTACGCTAGAAAGCATCTAAAAAGTTATAGAGGTAGATGGAGTCTCTGTAGGGTATCAGCTCACATCTTTTTTAGGCTTTTTAGCTCAGAGTGTAGAGGGGGATACCCAGAGAAGATAGTTCTGTAAGCAGTATAGCTTACTTGGGCTGGTTCAGCACAGGAATAGTCCTAGTGGCTTTTAGGTCTTGTTTTTCATGCTACTGGAATGAACTGCCTGCTGTTCTGGTCTTGAGTTTCTTGCGAGCTGTGTATCCTGAGCCTGGAATCATGATGTTGTCTAGTCTTGCCAAGGCTGGAACAAAGGGGTGGCCCAATGTAAGTGCAATGAAATCCTCGTGAAGGAGGGAAGAGGGTGAGTAGTGAAGGGCAGGGAACAAGTATCCAATCCCAACAAGCTTCCTGTATGGATATATACGGAGTGCTAGTGTTGCTAGTTATTTTAATGGCCTGTTGTACTTCAAAATCAATTACAGACTTGCAATAATTTGGGTTTTCAAAAGCCTCCTAAATCTTGTTAGAAACTTCTGTCATAGCAACTTTAGGCATCAACTTTTAACACTTCAGTGGAGCAAATACTGCTCCCTCAGAGGCTCAGTAGGGGACTTAAGTAGCTATTCTGCTTTTTACCCTAAGCTACTGTGCTCAGCTGCTTAGTTCTTGAGTTTGTCTCACTGATGCTGGATTTTGCCTTATAGATCTGTTTCATAAGTCTAAGCAGCCCCTTGAGCAGACAGTGAGGAGAGGGGTAATGCCAGTTCTAAACCTGTTCTGCCACTCTCGTGTGTTTGTATAGATCTGTGACTTTGTTTATAAAGCTTTAGGCTTGGCAGGTATGCAGCCCTGTGGACTGGTTTTTGTGTTGGTTTTGGTTTTTTCTTCTTTAAAGTAACTAGGTTTTAAAAGTGGTTGACTTTACAGCCCCTGGGAAGTGATACATATATTACATGCTCTTGTCTGTAAGGACTAGACTGAAGTCCTAATATTGAGTGTTTGTATCTGAGTTCCTTAACTGCAAATGTCTCAAATATCTTGGAACAAACTACTTTGAGGGTATTGTGCGCTTTATATATATACAACCTTTAAATAACCTGGAGCTGTTATAGGATGGAATGTAACCAGATAATTTCCCAACAGCATTAACCATTGGCTCTTAACTAATCACTGGTAAAGAGACTTAAAGCTTCAGCAACAGTGATATGCGCTTGCATTTCAGCTTTTTTCCTTACTACTGAAATAGTGGTAATTGGAAGTAGGCTGAAGAGGTTTGGTGAGGAGTTGTGGATAAGCGTTATCAGTTGGTTGAATTCAGAGCCTGAGAAGGTCACAGTAACTACAGTAGAGAAAAACAAGACCAGTTTCTCTCTGCAGCAGTGAGTACAGATGTGCATTTTGTTACTGAACTGGACATATGTGGTGCAGAATTCGTTCTTACGATTTCAGCTTGCTACAAGTACTGTGACTATCCTCTAGCCCTGACAAACGGGAGTCTGTTTCAAAGTTTCAAACATACCTGAGCTCTTTTGGTAAAATTATGGAAAATCTCCAGGTCAAGTGTATGCAACACTCAGATTTACATGGAATGTGACTGGTGGTGCCTTGAAGTTATTGCTTGCAATTGACAGTCAATAAGCCACACTTGGTTCTGGAGTGGTTGGTATACAGAATGTGGTGGAGTACTGTAACTGTCACTGCTTGCTGCATAAAGAATGTGAAGTGCTGTTTTGAACCCAAAACTTGGTTTAAAAGGGTAGTAAATGCTCTTCTAAATGCCAGACTTGTTAGGTTGCTGTTATTAAAGATGAAATGACTCGCTTCAGGCTTCTTTGAAAAATATTTGTCATGAAAGAGTATAGGAAACCTGAGCCTGGCTGTCAGAGGTCTGCATCAGGAAAGTGGGCTGTTAAACCACAGAGTTAAAACATAGATAATAATGGAATTTCAATCATGCATAAACTTTGGTAGCAGAGTGCAACCGATATTATTGTAGGATGGAACAGTCAATATTATTATAAGTAGTGATATTGGTTTAGTTGTTAATATCATAATTAATACTCAGAATAAGGAATAGTGGTAGCAGAGATCCTAAAAGGAAGGTGACTAATTAATACCTAGAAAAGAATCCTGTAAACACACCATATTATCTCTGTTTTTGTTGTCACCCCAGTACTGCCTCTTCCCCAGAGGCTGAGTAAAGAATAAATAACTTCTGCTAGCAAGACATTTGTGTTTGTGTCATGGTCATGAAGTATGAGGACACAATCAACAAATCTCTAAACAGCAGGGCTAGAAAAGTACTTGAGCAAGAATCTGATGTAGCCACATGCCACAGCACCTGTGTTGGAATCAACTCTACCTGCATCCCTTCTAGCAGATGTTTGTATAACCTTTTTTTTAAGTTCCAGATGATGGAAATTCCAGAATATCCCCCTAGGCAGTGTGCTTCAGTGTTGAACTACTGTTAGTTTCCTCTCTAACATCAAACCCAAACAAAAACCTCTGCAATTTAAGCCTGCAACTTCCTGTCTTTCCCACAACAGACATGGAAAACAGATTCCCTTCCTCTATGCAGCAGTCTTTCATGTATGTAAAGACTTATGTCTCCTGTCACTTTTCTCTTCTCTAGACTAAACAAGTCTTAGGTTTTTTCCAGTATTTCCTTGCAGCCCAAGCTTTCTAGAGCTGATTGCTCCTGCAGAATGACTTTGGATTCTCTCCAAGTGGTCTGCTCAGCTATCAGCTGGAAAACTCATTGTATGAATTATCACAATTTAGCCACTTGGCAGAACAGATTTTGCTAAAATAAATTGAATGCTTCACTCTTTGCAATCTTCTATCTGAGTTTTGAGCAGGAAGTCAGACTCTGGAGAGGTGACTGCAAGTATTTTGGAAGTTAGAGCAGGCTGGGAAGCTATCAGCCCTTCCTCTGACAGGAAATGGCTGTGGGCCCAGCATTCTGCCGTGGTGCCAGCTAAAACTGGCAAGTCAGCCCCGCTGGTGATCCAGGTGGTACCTGAGGGCTCTGTACCTGGGAATCGGTGTGAGGAAATGGCCACTTCTGAAGGCAAGGCTTCCTTCCGTCCGTAGCTCCACCGCGGTGTGAAGCAGGGAAGAGCGTGTGACCCTTCCTGAGGGAGACAGGCCTTGCAAGGGCGCTGTGAGGGACGGGGAGTTGCTGTGGTGGCTCTGCCCTGTGCCAGGAGCTGAGGGGCTGTAGGAGGCAAAGCCCCAGCTGGCACTTCGAGGAGGTGTGCTCACAGAGGCCGGCGGCCTCGTAGCAGAGCGGGGTGCGTTAAACTCCTCCCGTGCTGCGGGCGGGAAGGTGGCGGGAGGAGGAAAGATCCCCGCGAGTACCGGGCCCGCCTCGGGAGGGCAGAGCTGGCGCCGCGCGCGCTGCCTCGCCCGCCCTGCCCAGGGGAACGCGCGGGGCCCAGAGCTGCGGGGCCCAGCGGCCCCGCGGGCTGAGGCAGCGGCCGGCCGGGCGCTTCAGTCGGCAACGGGCGGCGGCCGCCTCGGCATCTGGAAGGCGTCTGTGCGAGCAGCATGTCCGGCGGTGGCAGGTCGCTGGGGTCTGGTGAACTTCGGCTTTGAGCGTGACACCTCCCTCACTCTGGAGACGGTGGCCGGTGCCGTCGGTTCCCTCTGCCGTTGGCGATGGCGTGTGAATAGCTGGCTTCTGCCTGGGCTTTGCGCGAAGCCAGCTGGAAACTGGGTCAGAAATCGGTCTGGTTAAACAAATGATGCTTGTCTGAGGGGCCCGTCTGGCTTGTTTTATGGCCTTCCTTGTGCTCTCGGTACAAGTGCTAACTGACCTCTCCTGTTTCAGTTCTGCCACAGGCCCCTCTGAAGGTAAACGTGTTAAAAACAAACTTTCTCCCTCACCGGCTGCGGCTCACGAGTGTAAAACTTTCACTTGTAGGAATTCAAAAACAGAAGCTGATTTGAACCTGTCACAGGCTCATGTGAGAGACCTTGATGCTCAGCTGGGAGCGAAGCAAGCTGACTTAGCTGCGGCTCTGACTGAGAACCGAAGTTTGAAGAATGACCTTCATGAATTAAAGGCTGAAGTAGCCAGTGTAAGACTTACTCCTACAATTTCAATTCATTTCCTCCTGAAGTTTTTGCTAACTGCTGCACCCTGTCCCCTCCAGTTACTGAGGTTTAAGAGAGGGGAAAGATTGTTATCAATGGCAATGGCAGACAAAGATTTCTACAGTCTTGCTGAAAGCAAGTGCTACTGACAGTTGGTCCGTTAAAGCTTCCAACTGCTGTAGGTACCTTTTAATTCTATTGTGACCACAGTATGTAGTGTTTCTTGCTCTAAGGACAAGTTGAAATGTGTTGTACTGCTCTAGCCCCTGTAGCATTTTTTCACATGTCAACAAAGGGAGCATATGATGGACCCTACTTAACCATGCTTCAATTTAGGTAGAATAAATGAGTCCTATGTTTTGGTTTCTTTTAGGCTTTTGTGATACTAAAGGGAACTCAAGCAGAGCTGCTACTCTATCGATGCATTTCTAAGAGCATAGTTTTTTGTCTTCATGCTTTAATGTGAGCATTGAATAAAGCAATTTCATATCTTTAGGAGGGAAAACTTAAAAACAAAAAACCCAAAAGACAACCTTTTTATTGTTAAAGCAGCACACTCCAACACTGGGAAGTGTATAATAGTATGTCAACATAGGCTATATTGGGAGGATTTCACTTGTTAAGCATCAAACAAATAACATTTTAAGTTAAGGACAAGTTTGGAGTACCTGGGGTTGTGAAGGGAAGGAACATATATGGATGGTAGAATTGATTTGTCAGAAGTCTACTTTGAGGATTCAGATTTAGCTGGTGGGATTAAGGGCTGCTCTATTTGCCTTTTGGTCTTGGGAAATCTGGTCTACGTAACAAATAGGATTCTTTCTATTGCTAATGTGCTAGATGCCACTGAAACAAGAACTTAGAGTAATCAACTTAAGCACTGTGTTTCGATTGCTGTGGGGATGAAGCTGAGTGACCTATAATAAGCTGACTGTTTTAGTTTGGAAAAAATGACCACCTAATCTTGATTACTCTGTCTCTTCTAGCTGAAGCTGTCCCTGGAAGACAGCAAAAAGCATCTCCACAGCGAAATGTTGAGGATAGCAGACCTGGAAAATCATAAGAAAAGCTGGCAGGAACAAATGACGTTCAAGCAACGCCTTCATGAAGATGTATGTTTTAGCTTATTAACAAGGGGGTTTAGGTGTCTGTGATCCCTGGATGCACTTAAAAGCAATGTTAAGAGGTGCTTTATCCTTAAAGCTAATTAGCTGAGTCAACCTATGACAGTCCACCAGCCAATAATCCACCTAACTAGGAAGACTTCAAGAAAGTACACAACCTCATGTTAACTGGCATAGTACCAATAGATATCTGGAATATGAGATAATTTTCTCAGGCTGCACTTCTGAAGGTAACTACAGTCCCAATATACTACTTTGTGTAACTGAAAGTGCATATATTACAGTTAAATGATTCCAGATGTTATCTAGAAGCCAAAAACAATCAAACTTATGTTCCCTACTTCCTTAACACTTATCAAAGGTGTCTGGTAACCTTTGTGTGAGAATGCAGTACATGGAAATAAAAAAACACATGAATGTAAACCAACCTCCTTCTGACTGGAAGGAATCTCCAAGTGTTGTGGCTTCAGTGATGGAGAATTCCAGTTGACCTAACAAACTACTACTTTTCGAGTAAAACAAGAATAGGTGAAGTAACATTATTTAAAGAAACCAAGGTGTATATGCATGTGTTTAAGTGGAGAAATCCATTTAGTTCAAAGAATTAGTCTTAAAATTAAGTACAAACTACTGTATGCATTAGCTTAACCCATGTTGGCAATGAGGCAGTAAAAATCCCAGTGTAGCTAGCAAGGTGGAAGTACCTGACCTAGCAGATGAATATCTAAGATCTGAATGAAGATGGCTTACTGTGCACTCAAGGATAAATCTGCTTGATTACCGAATGAGTTAAGGTGGTACAGTATGTCCAGTCTCAAATCAAACTGTATTTTTGCCTGCTTATTCTGAGAATTTTTTCTTCTAGGAGCTCAGGGAGATAAAAAGAACGTATGAGAGCAGGATAGCAGAAATGGAATCTGTCTGTCAGAGAAAATTTCAGAGTAAGCTTTCAGATGCTCTGCAGGGGCTCAGAAAACAACATGAAGAACAAATTCAAGGATACAAAGAGGAGCTGGAGCGAACGTTCCATCAAAAAGTGAGTCTGTAAAAGATGCCAGTAAAACAGAGGTTGTTATCTGCACCTTGATATGATTAAAGTCACACTAGCAAAAAGAGGTGACTGATGAAGCTGTTGCATTCACTGTAGAGCTGCTTGGCACAAGTTATGGAGGTTCAAAGCAGTGTCAAATTTGACAACAGAACTTCTACACTTAGTCCCAAATAAAATTGGTTCAAGCAGAAATAAAGTCCCTTTTGGGGGGTGATTAGGAATGGCTAATATAATAAAGTTGACCATAGTTAAGAACTGACAAATCTGAGAGCTTGTCTGACAAATGCATGACTAAGGTGTGCAAGTTTCAATAATACTGAAATTGCTTAATAGAATGAAACTTTATTGGTTACCTTATTTCACAGAATCACAGAATGGTAGGGGTTGGAAGGGACCTCAAAAGATCATCTAGTCCAACCCCCCTGCCAGAGCAGGATCACCTAGATCAGGTCACACAGGAACAGATCCAGGCAGGTCTTGAATGCCTCCAGAGAAGGAGACTCCACACCCCCCATGGGCAGCCCATTCCAGTGCTCTGTCACCCTCACTGTGAAGAAGTTTTTCCTCATGTTTAGTCTAAACCTCTTGTGTCCCAGCTTACTCCCATTGCTTCTTGTCCTAACATTGGATGACAATTTCATGCATTTTAGTAAAACTATATTCTTGCAATTCTACAGGAGCACTTTAAAATGTATGAGTCTAAATGTCCCTTCCCAGTTGCTAGTACTGGATAAGGAGTAGTGGGTGGCTAGGGAAGTAGCTTGACAGTTTGTCTTCCAGAACCGGTCTGTCACCTCTTTCCCAGTGTTAGCTACATATGCAGGAAAAAGTAATACTTTAGGCTTAGGCTCTTGACAGGTAAGCTCCCAGGGGTTTCAGCGTTGGTTGCTGTGTACACTGTTGGTATCATATGCCTTCTTTAGTACTTAGTACAGAACCACATGATCTGCTACTATTTCTCTCAAGTACAAGTGTTCATTTCTTCCTGGTTCTTCTGGCTTTCTCTATACTGCAACTTCTATGCAAAATCAGTAATTTCCTTTGGATGCTTCTGTCTAGGTTTCCACTGGAAATTCTGTGAGTGCCTATTGTAGGAGGATGGCTCTACTTCAGTAAACTATTGCTCTTCCCCAAAAGTTCTATTATTTAACAGTTCTTGCATAAGCAGCACTGAGCTATTTCTAGAGCAGATCAATCTTGAGATGTTCCAAGAAAGAATCAGCACACCTAGTGTCCTGTAGCCCCATGCTTTGACAAGCAGCTTCTAAACATTCTTCATTTTCTTTTCAAGAATCAACTCCAGATCTGTACAGTATCTTCATGCATCTGTAACTGAAATATTCTAATCTGGCAATTTTCACTACCTGATAATTGCTGACTTTTCTGATGTGAATGTCAAACTTGTGTAAACTTCTCTGAAAAGCGATGTAAAACTTTGACCTGGACTTTATTGGTATCTGCACACTTAAGTAAAACATAACCATTTCCAGATGTAACAGCTGGAAATCACATGGTTTTCCTTCCTTATTTAAAATACATGTTCATAATCAACTCATTACTAACAGTGACTTATCCATAGATGATGAATGCCCAACTATCTGCAGCAAAACATAGCGACTTTGCCAATGCTGCTCAGGAGGAGCTAATGGAAACCAAGCTGAGAATTGATACTCTGACATCTCAACTTAATCGCTATCAAAGCCAGGTACTATCTTTACTTGTATAACCTTAGAATTATTTTAATTTAGTCAATTCAAAATACAGGCCTCTCCTCTCTAATCTTTAGTTATGGCTTAATTTTATTTTTTTTATTCCCTTTGATTTTTAGAATGTTGCTTTGGAGAACAGAGTAAGGGAGTTACAGGAGAGACTGGAACATGATCACGAGCTCCATCAAAGGCATATGGCTGAAAAAGAAGAAGAAATGGCGAAAGCCCGTCAGGAGGCACAAGCACAGTTGCAAGAGTATGAGAATCTCTTAGATGTGAAACTGGCTCTAGATCTGGAAATAAATACCTACAGAATGATGCTGGAAGGAGAGGAACAGAGGTAGGCTATGACAAGATCTTCATATGACAACTTGCTTTGGTCAAGATCTATACTAACTGTATATTATTTGAAATGTGGAGGAGGCAAGAAATAAATATTAAGGATGTCATTAGTTCCATAATGTGGTTCTTGAAGCATAATCTTCTGTAGATGGTATTTATATCCTATATCTACTACATGGGATAGTAAGATGAAGAAACTTGATAAACCTAGCTGATAAAGTTCAAAGGTCCATTAGACATCCCTCAAATTTCTCAAAGCTTTGTGCTACATCCTAGAGATGTATCAAAGACAGTGCTCAAGTTTCATGAATGAAACTAGGAAATTGTATTAACTTGCAACTATCCAGGCACTGCCTGGTAAGAACAACATGAACTCTCAACACATAGCAAGGGTGAAAAACTCAAACTACTTCCACAGAAGGTTGTGTCTGTAGATACTTTAAAGGAATACTTATTGCAGTTGGGTATCTTTTCTTATCAACATAAGTTTGCTCTGAACTCTAGGGCTAGGGCTATCTTCCAGACTTAACAGGCTACTTGACTACTCTTGCCAGTACAAATAAAATCTTACATCCCAAGCTTTCCATGAAGTCTTGAATATAAGAAGGTGTTAGGCTTGGCTATAGTGGGAGGATAGAAGTCAGAAGGAATAAGCACACTGGATACTCAAGTGAATGTTTTCTGACTCCCTCTTAGGCTAAAGCTGTCACCCAGTCCATCTTCACCCAGCACTACAACTCAAGCAATAAGTCAAGGGCGACAGCTCCTGCCTGGGAAGAAAAGGAAAATGAAAGAAGCCAAAAAGAGTGGTGGATTTAAGACTGTTGAACATGCATCATCTTCTGGAAATGTATCTATTGAAGAAATCGATGCAGATGGGAAATTTGTCAGGCTTAAAAACAACTCTGATGAGGTACTTCTGTTCATTCAAATGTGCAGGGCTGCCACTGTGAAGTATGACCACTTATGAACTGACTTGTAGCTTAATGAGACATGACAGTGCAGGAGGATGAAGAAAGGAGGGAAGAGGACTGCCAAAAAAAGTGGGGGAACTTCTCAGCTAACCTGGCTGCTGTCAAGTGAGGACTAGAGAATGGTTTCGTTGTTTATTTTCCTCCCTTACTGGAGGCCTTTGTTCGTAGGGCTGTCTGGAAGGTGCTTTTGTGGAGAGCTGCGCTGGGTTCTATGATGTAGAAATCTTAACACCTTCAGTTTTCTCATCAGATTCAGGCCAGCACTATCAGAAGTACTAATTGCCCTCAATGAACCCAAGTTGCGGAATACATTGGATAATGACAACTTCTTCCATGAAAATGCTTAAAACAGCTAAAAGTTTGAATAGAGTTGACAGTACCTAATCCATGCAGAGGGTCTGACTAATTAGATAATTCTTTGACTAGTTTAGTCTGCAAATCCAGAATTACTATAATCCTCAGAGCTTCAAAACTTGTGGAAAGTATCTTAGCCACTTCAGCCTGAGATGCTTAAACCATCACAGGCCATTATGTGTATGGCCCAAGTTGGTAGATGGGCATGACAAACTTCATCATGACAAACTTCATCTATCAGGATCTCCCTGGTGAAGAGCACAGTGATCCTCCTTCAACAGAAGGCAAGAATAGGTGTGCCTAAACTTGTCAAAGATTAATCCAAAGGAAGCACAGGGAGAAATCATAAGCAGGCTCTAACAGGAACTTGAAGGCTTCCTCAAATTTGATCAGATTCTTGTATGCTATAGGAGTGGGACTAAAACTGACCTTTGAGTCTGGAAAGACCCTTGCACTGGTTTGATATGGTGTTGGTCTGTGTAATGCTGAGAGAAACTTCTTGTCCCACAGGACCAACCACTACACGGATGGGCGTTAAGACGACGTCTTGGAACCACGTCAGAAGCAATATACAAATTTCCCTCACGGTTCACTCTTCAGGCAGGCCAAGTAGTTACAGTAGGTAGTAGTTTTGTGAATCTTACTCAGAGCTGTGTTCTTGTTAGCTGGCAGTAGGGATTCATGTAATAAGGGAAACTTAACTGAAAATGGCAAGTGCCTAAAGAATGAAAATTCTGATGTGGAGAGGGCGATGGGAAAAATCCCTGCAGCAACTTGATTTGAAATGTCAATTAAATTTTCTTTAGGTCTTGGACTGAAGTTGGATCATCCCAAATGGGGATGTGCTGTTGTGAACAAAATTGATATAGTCCCTTTTATTCTTAGGATTCCCCATGCTCCTGTGACTTGATAAATTGCACAAAAGCTTACACTGTTGCTAAAAGCTTTAGTCCACTACAGTCCAGCAACACTGAGAAGCTAAATATTAGCTGAGAAATCATACTCTAAGTATACTTAGTGATCAAAGAGCCTAACTGTACACTCTGTACTCAAGACTCTAAGAGTTTGCTCTGGAGGTCTGTGAATGAGCTCAGGCTAGAGGCTATCTTGTATATACATAAGTTGCTGCCCTGAGTATGTCTGTAACTATGGCTTGGCTCTGTGACTCAAATGATATGCAAGTCCAATCAAGGCTACCTCTGCATCAGGGAGAAGCTTTTAGCAGCCTTTTATGCATTCTTTTGCAGTCTTCAGGTTGTTGTTTTTTTTAAATTACCACCATTCTTGCGTGTCCTGAAAAGAATAACCTGTCCAGGGACCACAGTAGTTCAGTTTCTGTTACTGGACATATTTGGTATTGTAGTACTGTATCCTAATCTAACTATAAGATTCTTCAGAAGCTCAATCTAAATCTGTTGCAGATCTGGAGTGAAGCTGCTGGTGTAAGCCCGGGTCCTAGTGATCTGGTCTGGAAGTCTCAGAAGTCTTGGGGAATTGGGGATACTATTGGTGTTACACTCATCACAGATGAGGGTGAGGTAAGTGCATAGTAAATCATTTCTACTGTTCTAATACTGAAGTTGCTTGATGTGCTTAATTCTTGAAGGTTCTTGGTGGCAATTCAATTGTATTCTAGAAACTTGCAGAGAGGAAGATAATGCATGTACCCAGAGGAGAAGAAAGCGATGAACAAGATGATGATTATGAAGAAATAACTGAAAGTGAAATGGAGTTTCCATCTGAGGTGAGCTGCCTGAAATTTAAATACATGCTATCAAGACTCATTCAATGGCCATCTCTTTTTAGTATTGTATGAAAATACTTTCCCAGGTACTATCCATATCCTACAACTCTTAATGTTTTTCTTAATGTCAGACCAAAAGAAGAAGAAAAAAGAAATGTTGTTTGGTTTCATGATAGTGGTTCCTGTAAGCATCATTAAGCAGGTGAGGTGGTGAGACTCATGCTTGTCATCCCATAGAACACTTGCTCCATTAATAGCACTGCAGTCTCTTGTCCTACGTACGATGTAGCTTGCATGGCTTTGCATTGGAAGTGGAATCTATGTTTTGCTTACTCTCTTGTTTGAACATCATCAAATAGCATTAATTGTTTGATCCCATTACTGACACACTGAAAAATACTGACTTTAATGTCTGTTCTCTCTATATATCTGACTATGAATAAACTTAAGCTGTTCACCCCAGGAACAGAATGCACACACTAACTAGAAATAGCATATTTCTGTGGGAAGTGACTTATCTGACACTCCAAACAGTGTACCTGACTTACTCTTAAGATGACTTAAATTCAAACTGAAGAAACCTAATTACCATTCAAAAATATTAAAAGGTTGAAATCCAAGTTCTTAATGTATTCATTGCATAAGTCGCTCCTAAATTCAAGTATGAGGTTTTGAACCACTTCTGTTTTCATCTCACTCCAGGGATGATGACTAGTTACTTTGCTGTGCTTCAGTCAAAAAAATACTCCCTTCAATGTTTTACAAGTGGAACTTCAGCATACATGCAGGTTATGCTAATGGAGTTAACATAGTTAAATAGAATAAGCATGTTTTATGTTCAATATACTTATAACCCTTAGGGTACAACTTGGATGTTTTAATGCCCCATGAAAGCTTCTCCAGCCCCTCCAAATGGGTTTTAACTGACTATTATAGGTCTGGACTTAGGTATGTTGGATTCTTCTAGTGTAGCTTGACACACTAGCAGTCAGACTGCTTCAGCAAGTAAAGATAAAATGGGACTAATACAAGGGCTATAAATTGGTCATAACTGAACAATTATGGACTGTACTTGACTCTTGAGTTGTCTTGTTTCTTGACTTGAAACAGCACCAAGTCACCTTTGCTAGCACAAACTCCAAGGCCCTAAGCACAAGGGGATGTCTAGCTAAAAATCCACCTCTCCCTTCTGCTGACACAGCATGTTGAGTTACCACAGCTCTTTCTAAAACTGAACCTCTACCATTGCAAGGAGGCCTTGCACCTTACTGCACCAGGTCTTAAAGCCACAGCCATTTCTTAGGTATTTTCATTAATGTACCTGTTTGGAAACTTTAAATGCTGTCTTTCTGAAGAAAATGTACCTAAGAACAGACAGTTATTGCTTGCTGCTTCAGCTCTTTTCCTTGTCATTCTTTGAAACAGTAAATCTGGGTAAATATCTATAACTTATAATAGTATCTGGCTTAAGATGTTTATCAAAGTCTTCTGACTTACATATGCACATTCTTGTAATTTTTTCAGTCTCTCACTGAAGGCAAGTCAGACCCTGTTAACCAGGCTATTGAGAAAGGTTCAATAATGTTATTCTAGCCTTGGGGCTCTTAATGCACAGCTTACACCAAAATGAAGTAACACCAGTGGAAGCTTTAGGTTTATGAAGAGACTTACTGGTACAAGGTTCTTATGTTCAGGGTATGCCCTCTCCAAATTGGTTTGGTTTTTGTTTTGTCAATATTTGTTTTTTAAAGGCTCTTTATTTGAATTGACTAAGTTTATAGATTTTTCAGCAATGTAACTTTTTTCCTTACACCTCTAATCTGTTTTATCAGCATCTTTACAATACAGTTGTGTGCTGTTTATGGTAAGAATCAATTCTACTACTCCAACTCAAACATTCATATCATTCCTGTCTGAATTCCTATCAAACTGTTGTTGTTGGTACCTATATGCTTCTGCTGCATTGGTAGTACTGGAACAACGGCAGCTTAGTAAAAAAACTTCTTGCATGCAGTAAAATAATGCAAAGAAAGCATGCTGTGCTTTGAAGGCAGGCTTTCCATGGTATTTGCTTCTGCTTTTATTGTCCTAACTAGAGTAGCATGAACCTGCATGCCAGTTAAGGTTTGATTTGGAACTGAGGTACTGATAGCTTGATAGCCTTTCATTAGGGAAGGCATAGGCTCATGTATTGCATGGACTCCAATTCTTAAAAGCTTATGTATTTCTCTGCATCACACCATCTAGTAGAGTTAAGGTACTGCCTCTTCGTAGGCTTGAAAGCCTGCTTTGCTTTATTAATAAATAACTAATTAAATCTGCACAACACGAAATCCCACATGCCTATATGAGAATTAAGTAAATAACCAGAAATAAATACTAAATTTGTACACATGCTAATTAACCTTATGTCTTTGTTTTATTCCTGCAGCAAAATGAGGATACTAGCTGTACTATCATGTAATGTGGACAAAGAGAACACTTCTCAGTCCCAGGTGACAGACTGTGTGTTTTGGTATCTTCTGCAATAGCTGAAACTTGGAATTGATGTGTCCCATCTGACCTCTTTGTAAGAAACACTGACCATAACATGATGAAATTTCCTACCTTCTGCTACTGGACCCTGTTCTATTGCTCTTTATATCAGTGAATCCAAATTCCATGTGAAGTTATTTTTACTTTAATACAAGGATCTGGTTCCCATGACCTGCTGAAACAAAGGAGGATACAAAGATTACAAAGCTTCCAAACATCTGCCCTAGAAGGATGCTAAATACTTGACAAAGAACATCAGGCTGCCTCAGATTTCTCTGTTATCTTCATAAGGTATTTCTCCAAAGATAATCTCAGTTTCAAGCATGAGTGGGAAGCTACATGGGCCCGATCTCATTAGCCTGCATCTTGAGCAAGTCTGAATTTGTCTGAAGTAAAATGGTATCTTGAAGAGTGACAAGTGTCTGAATTGTTTCCTGCTCAGATCCTGATGCTGAAATAGATGAAACTGGTCTAGATCACTTGCTAGAGAATTTCCTAGTGTGAAACACATTAAAAGAAAGCTGTAAAAACAATTATTGTCTCTTAGTAAAGGTACTGTTTCTGTGTTCTAGCAGCTGGAATTCTACTGTTATCAGTATTGTATATTGCTAGATACCATATGTAACAGCAGAGCTGTGATAACTTTAACTTGGACAAATGTACCCTGTCAATGTGAATAAGCACCTCATTCCACCAGAGAAGGTACTGTAACTAGCAATATTAGCACTCTGTTGGAATGGTCCTAACAAGCCAGCTTTCTAAGGGGCTATGGGAAAAAAAAGCTGAAATCCAAACTGAGAAGTACCAATTGTAGTAGAAGGTGCATCAAAAATAACTGCTCTTTGAGTCCTTATGCACTAATCTCTGTGCAGTCTGTGGTACTGCTTTGTGTATGTCTACTGGAGCAGTTGGGAGAATACTGTTTATTGGCCAGTATGTAATTTACTGTCACTTTAATAGTGCTGAAGTCCCTGTAAAACCTGACCTGTAACCCTCAAACTAGGCAGTCAGCAGCTGGGGCCACTGCATTCAGTTACTCTTAGCCTCTGTTTACTAATAATGCTTACCTGCTGCCTCTGTAGTAAAGAAAAGGCCTTGATGAGCCACATAAAGTACACTTCCATTTCTGAGCAGGAGGCAAGGGGAGCAACTGAGATTGCGGAATTCTCCAAATGCTGGAATAGATTTTTTTGTTGTTGTTAATTGTTTTTTTTGACTGCCTCTTACTTTGCCAAAGTCTCCAGTTCTGAATTTACATCCTGCTCTGTGTTAGGATGCAATTGTTAAGGTGCAAATGTCTTTATACTAGGTTAAACTCAAGTTGTTTAAAAATTCTCGTTTTGAGATAAGCTTAGATACTGGTTTAATACTCAGTCTGAATTCTTCTTGTACCTTATGCCCCACATAGAAATAGCTGCTGCTATAACCTTGTTATATTTATCTTGATTTCTTAAACTTTTTTAACTATTAAAGATATTTTTCATGCATATAAAAGCAGTTTGGGACTTTTTTAACTTGAAAATATTAAAGATTTGTTTATTCGTTAATCTTGTTTGAGGGGTTTGGAAGACTTTGAAGCAATAACACCCATGAGCTAAGGTAAGATCTCCCTGCAGAGTGAATAAACCTTCAGCACTATGCTGTGTTGCCCTGTTTATATTTATTACTCAGTTCTTCTAACAAAGCTGAACTGCTATGAACTTGATTTAAGAGGAATCTTCACTGCTTCAGATGAAACCTTTCCATAGCCCCAGGTAAGGATGGTACTAGCCCTGAAGGATCTGAACAAGTGTACAAGTCTTGATGGGAAAGAGTGGTGGTACAGGATACTTGCTGGTACCAGATCTTGTTTCCTAGACTATTGATGCTGCTTGTTTACTCAACTCTATAACCTCTCTGCCAGTTCCTGAAACGTGTTAGCATGCACTCTTAAAAAGGCACACAGTACAGAATCAGTTCTGATGTGCAATGAAGCCTATTGTGCAATTTGGCTTCCTGGGAGCAAACCTTAAAGATGGTTGTGTCCTATGACCTCTCTATACTTTATCCTAATCAGTAACAGCATAGCTCTCTTAACTTGCTTCCAGCTTGCTACTTCTGCACTAGCTGCTTTTGTTAGATGAGACCTATTGCAGCTGACTGGGAGCTCTACACTAAACACCAAACTGCTTCCTGCAAAGTATTGAGCATTCAAACCTTTATATATGTGAGTAAATGTGTATGCATCTGTAATTCTTTCCTCTAGGGCATTCTGGTGAGGTAGAGATTTCAACACCTCTTTCCTTGCCTTCTATTGAAAGGTGTAACTACCCCGATCTCTCTGGTAAAGGAGAAAAAGCAAAAGTAGATTTGAACCAATCTCAAATACTTAAGCCTTTGAAAGTTGTCCCGTATACTTTGTATTCAGAACATCATAGCTACTTCCCTCCAAAAACTAGATTAGAACAAGTTCCTTTCCATATTGCTGCTCTAGTAACTACTTGGGACTTGCCTGTGAATTTGGAAAAGGGCTGATAAATTTTCTTCATGTGAGCAAGTCCAAAGATGATGTGCCCAAAGGAGGAGGACATGGTCAAAGCTGCTTTTCTTGTGACCTTTGAGAGAAGTCAGAAAGTCATGGATCTGAGAGACAATTACCAATTATTTATGCTTCTTACATGGAAAAGTTACTGCACCTGTGACACAGATGACATTCAACTGGACTACAAAACCAAATAGTGCTCAAACCTCTGAAACTGGATTCATGCCAGTTTGTCCATAAAGAGTTCAGTTCCCTTCTTATCACTCTGTCTTGCACTGCCAAAACATTCCATGTTCTTCCGGGGCTGCTGCAGTTTTTGGTCATTACTACATCTGCAAAGCAGGAGAAGACTAACAGAAAAACAAATTCTATCTTCATTTTGTTAGTACTTAAGATGCCAGAGTCTCTCCTTCATTTCAAAGCTTTTATTTGAAATATTTTTAGGTAGAGCATGTCTTCCCTCTCTACATAGTCTTCCTTTTCTCCTCCTTCTCTATCCCTTTCAAATAAATATAAAAAGTAGAAGGACATTGACTTCTCCTTTGTTTGCATTAGTCACCAGTGATACTCACCTATTTATCTCAGGGGAGTTTTATACAAACCCTGCAGAGCTAGGATCAGTTTGTACTGAATTCAAAGGAATTTTTCTCTTACCCTCCTGCTAGAAGAAAATGTTAACAGGCATTACAAATGCTGTATGAGCAGTAGGGAGACAGCAGGGTTATTAAAATTCCAGTGACTAAGGTATCAAAAAACTAATACTTTAGCTTTATTCATGCATATGCCAGAACTATAGGAATAGAAGCAGCAACCACTGTTCTTATCCCACAGAAATATTTATTCAGTTTGGTCAGTAAATTATAGGGATTTTCAATGCTGAGAACTTGTACTTAGTACAATAACATAATATTGACAACAACCACTTTGCCTTTTGTCAACATACAATGTGAAACATGGATTAACTTGCAATAAATTACAGTGTGATAGATGGAGAGTGCTCAATGACATCAGTAACTTAGGAACTGGTTACAGTTAGTTTCACTTACAGTATTTTTAAAAATGGGGTTTGATAGTAAAATCATTGCAGCCAAATATAAAAAAAATCCACTTACAATAATAGCAAGGAAATGCAGTTTTTGAGCAACAGTGAGCTACCAGTAAACACTTCATACAGTGATCTTCAAGGCACAAAGCAAAAAAACTAGGTATGGGTTTTTTTGCAGGTTGATGAGTCAGGGAAGGTGAAATTTTTTGGAATATAAAATAAATACATTTTAAAAAGACGCATACAAAAGTCAGTAAGTCAGTCAAACAGCAAGGCTTTCACAGAATGCCACACTGACAGAACATGTGTGAATCCATTTCAGTCATGAAATCACATTCACAGCTTGAATGACACAATCACTGAGGCAAGGGAACCATCACTTCAACATAATTAATGGGGAAGAAGCCAGACTCTCCGTTTAACATCCCCTCATACCAATTCTCATCGATCTGATTGGTCAAAGTTATGATGTCCCCTTCCTTAAACCCAAGCTCGCCTTCATTTTCTGGCTCAAAGTCATAGAGAGCTTGGCAGCAAGGCTGATCCATGTGCATTGAAGAACCTGCCCCCAGTGACAGAAAAACAAAGATGTTAATAGAGCTTCACAGCATCCCACCAGCCAGTAAGCATAAAACAAGGGGTCAAAAAATGTAGCCCTACTGTCAAGAGTTGCTCCCCAACAGTTTCTCCATTGCTTTCACCCACTAACATCTAGTCTTTCTACATAAAAAAAATCATTCTAGTGATAACTAGTTTAAAGCAGAATTCTGTTTCTCCCTTAAGTTCAGATGCTACTCCAGTTTCATTCCTGGTTTCCTTCCCTTTTGAAAGGATGTTTATCTTAAATTGATAGTTGAGTAACCAGAGTTGTCAAAATCAGTGTGGTCTCTTTGGAGTGGTGGTTAAAGGAACTGGAAGGGTAGGGTTTGAAGAAGGAGGAGAGTCAATGGGAGAAGTGACAAGTAATCATTTAAACATTGCACTGCAGCACACTGCTGCTGCATGAATACCTCCTAGGGGGCAGGGGCTCAGTCAGTCCTACAAACACACATTTACCAGCCTGGAGACAGCCACCTGGATGTTCACTCTACATGTGCATTTGCAGGAGCAAGGCTTCCAGCTGCTCCTGAGTTAAGGCTTCCACCCTCACCTTACTTGAGAAGTCATTTCTAAGTTTCTGCTCCCCAAGTTTGTGTGTTCAAATTCTTCATTGTACACATCCTTCACCTGAACTAAAGCAAAGGTTATACTAGGAGCAATGGTGCCTGTCAAACTCATTTGCAGATTAAACCAGCTTTCTGATGAACTATCTAGCTGTTGTTGTGACTTACTCTGTTTGCTCTGTCATAAAGATCGTGATCCCAAATTATTCTTTTAAAATATTAATGGTACCATATGCAAACATAATGGTAAGTACATATATTTACAGGAAAACAAGTAAATATAACTAAAAATTGTAGTATGAAACAGAATCACCATTAGCAAAAGAAGTTAATCTTGTAAATAGAGTCACCTTTTTAAAAGATTTTTCTAATGAAGGGGTGTTAATTTGCTTAGGTTTGTGGTATGGTTATGTATGTAATAGATTCATTCATTCATATTTATGAATAGTAACTTCTAATAAAATGTAATGTCATGTTCAAATTGTAAAGCTTAGCTCTATGGCCAAGGACTAGACAGAGGTTCAACTCAAGTTCAGCCATAAGAGAGTTTTAGAAACAGGCACAGCATAGTCAAGTAAGTCTGTAATTTAAAAGAAAATAAAAAATTATAAAGGAAGAATAGAAAAGGTTTCATTCTGCTGCCATGTAAACAGCACTAAAACACATTATAATGTGACAACTCTAGAATACTCCAGTACTTACATTAAAGCAGTTAAACCTCTTAAATAAAAAGTTATAAAGGTTGTCTTACTTGAAACATTGCAACAATTCTCAAATGTTCTAGTCTTGTCTCTCTCCTGGCTGTCACATGCACTAATCATGCAATCACCTTGAAGAATAATTTTTGTCTGGGTAAATCTGCACGGAATTGGTAGCAACCAAGCTTTACAAGAACAAACTAAGGTATGGCTAGTCTAACAAAATGACACGAGTGAAAGCTTAGTTCTGCACATACTTCTGCTGAAACAGTCCAAGGAGAAGGAAAAAAAAAAATAAAAAGAAGAGATGAGCCACAGTTTTGCAGCAAAAAATGTACTGATTGTGCCCAAGAATAGCTGCCTTATTTTCAGTCTTTGTCAAGGTAGAACTCGTACCAGCTCACTGGAAACCTCAACAGCAGAAGGCAACATTCTGAATAATTGACAAAGTTCCTTCCTTTCAGCAGCTGCTCCGAGGGGGCTAATTCATTACTGCGAGCCAGTTAATTTCTGACAGTAAGGTACCTGACATGAGATGCATCACATTTGGTTCATTTTAAGCTCCAAAGAACTGAAAAGAACTGTCTGGCAGCCTGGAAAGATTTATAAGTAATGGTCACAGCCAGTACAACCAGTTTCACTCCGGGCTGTAGGATCTGTCAAAGTCTTCGTTAGAGTCAGGCAGCTGCTGCTACTGTGCAATCCAAGGGACAAAGCTTCCCTGACAAAGGTAATGGGAGCAGCACTGCCTGACAGCCTGCAACACTCGCTGTTTAACATCACAGAGTTGGTGACATGATTCCAGCCTTTTCCTGCCCATTAAATACTTGCACATCCTTTTCTGATGCAGAGATTTAAGCTAAAGAAATCGGGTTTTTTGGTTTTTTTAATGCAAACAGGATTTATGTGATTTTGCAACACCATGCACACCTCCTGAATTTCTCCAGTTGTGGAGTTAAACTGCCACACTTCACTGTCACATTCAAAGATGACTTGTCACTAATCTCCAGAGAACTCAAACCTGGACAGCACAAAAACAGGTTAAGCAAGAAGCTGGCTGTGATGGCTGGAGTGCCAAAGGACAAAACCAGAATGCCATTCAGTGTTAGTTTGGCTTTTCGTTCATTTGTTCTTCTTCCCCAAAGGGAGTTTCTGCCTGTACCTCCATCTATTCTTTCTTATATACCATGCTGTATACATACGATAGCAAAGTTATACTTTAATCACCACAAATTGGAAGCTTGCTAGGATAATTAATCCCAGTCTCCCCCACAGCTGAAGTGAGTAAACACTTAGATGCTTATGTTAAATTCCTGCATGTGGCAACCAGACCCATTTATTTCATATCATAGTCAAACGTGACAAACTAGAAGAATGAAAGGCATGATGTAATACATTTAAAGAGAGTTCTAAAATGAGCCAGATGATGCTCATACCTGCAGCTGATAAAAGAGGATAACAATGAATGGAAACAACAATACAGATTTGTTATCTGTGCTTAATCAAAGCAGCTTAATAATTCACAACATTAAAATTAGGTCTCTGTGAATCTAGCCCAGGAAATGTATGAAAGTCATTAGTAGTAAATAATCCCCAAGTGTTAGGGACTGTACAAAGGAAAACACTATTTCTGCTCCAAGAAGCTGATACTTAACTTGAAAAGCTATGGTGAAACACAGGAAAAGCAATTCCAGTACTCAGAACTGAACTGTGGTAATTGTGCTGAATTTATCACAGCTTACTTTGAACTGTCCTGTTGATGTCCATGGGTTTGCTGAATACTAAGATACTACTTAACTTGAGTGGCAGGATCAGGGAAATTAAAGACCTATGTTTTGATAGGGTCAAGGTGTAAACAGGAGAAATTAAGCATAAAAGTGCTTGTTTGTGTAGGATGAAGAGGTCGGTTTTCTAAGTGAAAAAAGAGGGTGATGATGATGCTATCCCCGCTATCACATGGAAACCTTAAAACATTTAGCAGTTTTGCTTAGAGCTGCCTGGCTCACATATCTAAATCACAGACCATAAATCTAATCTGTTCCATGATTCTCATTTTAAACAGGAACAGAATGGTTTCCCCATTTACAAGCAGGGCATAATGACCCCACTGCAGCTCCACAGAAATCCACATGGATAACTTTCAAGCATGAACAGGAAGAGAAAAGAGAATGAACAATTATTTCCCTGATGATTGTACCTGCTGTGGAGGTAAGCACAACATCCATAGCTTCTTTACGTGAAAAAACCCAAACCATGATACATTGTCTTTCTGGTATTATTAGCAACACTAAGCATAGCAACAATTGTTACACATATCCCATTTCTCCTTTACATTTCTTTCATGGTTGCTTTATTTCTTTTCCATTCTGACAGCCCGGAGTGAATAAGTGAAAACCCATCATTTAGCAATATGCAAGCACTTGATGCGATAGCCCATGAATGGAATCAATGAATGGAAGTAGCTCACTCCTTCCTTATCTCAGTGATCAGTGGTCATTTATTTTTCAGTTCATTCGCTGAAATTCAGCTCATTAAACCTGGGATTTTTTCATTAACAAAGTGAGCTGGAAGGAACCTTGAGAAGCCATCTAGTCTGTCTTTCTCCCAAAGGCAGGATTGATTACCTTTAAAGGACAGCCTGGATCAATTGCTTCATGGCAATGATAAACCACTGTAATATGGCTTGAAACTCTGGTTTGACACAGTAGTTTATATACATATGCTGAATGTGAATCTCCTTTCCCCTATTGCACACGAAACCCAGGGAAAAAAAAAGCCTATATAACTTGACAAGTAATTGATAGAGGCCTAGAAATTTATGCAGAATTTTTAATAAAGGTTGGTATGTTTTTGCTACTTTAATCCAGATGTGCTGTGAAAATAAACAGGAAGTTATTGATTGCTGCAAACATCCTCAGTGCTTTGCATGAAGCGTGTCCTTGCATCACATGTCTTAGGAACCAGCGGCCTGAACTGAGAGGAGTGTGCACAGAATGGATGGTGTCCCTCAATACTGCACTTGACAGCAACACAAAAACTGCTCTTAACATTGGGGCAGCATGAGGAGCTTCACTAACACACCTGCAAGCAGCTTGAGGCACAAAAGAATAAATGGAGGAATAAGATCTTGCCAGGTGGATGTATGCTGGCAAACTGCTGCAAATCCCGGGCAGTATGGATTGTGTAACAGCTTCATCTTGGAGCAGAGTGCATGAAAATTACAGAGATGTTAGAAAGAGCATGAAGTTACAGCTTCAAGATTTATTCTTTCACCTTTAGTTCTCTCATTTCTCTCCCAACAATCATTAAGAAGCAACACGACTGGAGGGAACAAGAAATTGGAGACTAAGGAAAAATAAAGAAAGAAAAAGAAAAAGCTTCAAGAAAAGATCCTAGATACCACGCCAAGCAGAGAAGGGAATCTTTGGGTCACTGCTTCCCCTCTAGTTTCCTTACAAATAATGTTTATGGAAAAATATGGCTTTTTCATTTTCTTTTCTTTGCATATTGTTATATTTTGTGGGTTTGGTTTTAAGGGGTTTTTATTGGTCTTCTTTCATCATGCACTGTAACCATTAAGGGGAAAGGATAAAGTCATTTTATTCCTGAGATAAGAAAAAGGAATTTCAACAGTAGTGTAACCTTACTAATTATTACCATTCACACTAATTATTAGCATTCACACAACTTTCAAGGGCTTTCAAAAGTTTATTTTTTTGTGGAATTAGGGACAAATCAAAGGAAGGGCTTCTACTCCCACATCATTAGGCACCTAAGCACTTCGGTTCAGAAACGCACACACTTTGGTGCATACTTTAGGGGACAGGAAAGTAAAATATGTAATAATATCAGTAAAGGTAGGAGTCATCTCTCTCAATTTTACATGGCTAATACTTAAGATCCTGTACTGATCATTTATGGTCTCAGGCTGTGGAGGGAAATTAGCATCTAGAAATATTCCAGACAGTGACTGAACAAACCCACCTTAGGCATCTGTCTTTGCAAGAAATGAACTGTTTTCTTGCAAGTGCCTCTCCCTCTGTCTCCTCCCACCCTCAGTCGCAATACAGAGAACCTAAAAGACCAAGCAGAATGCCACACCTAAATTTCAGATGAGTGAGAGGAACTCTGCTTCACAATTCCCTTTCCCAGTCTAGGAAATAAACTGGAGTTAGATGCATGGACACTGTGCCTCATGGATCCATTGTTCTCATGGTATAAGGAATACCTCAAGCAGCAACCTGGCAAAACATCTACAGACATGTGAGTTCTGTGGCCATGGACTTACCTGATGATTTTACAGAACTATAAGCAATCCCATTGTGCTGCTGATTATCACCAATTTCCAGAGTTGTAGTTATTACAGGCTTTGGCTTAAATTCACGTTTAGGTCGACTAGATGCTACATTTATCCTGGAACACAGACAAGAGTGGCAAGAGATTTACTTTGAAGGAAGAAATACTCACAGATCTTACTCTAGGGGTCAGTGCTTTGGTGTTTGAAAGGTGGGGAAGAAACTTTTTGTGGGTTTTGTTTTCAGGCTTTTCTTCTGGGGGGAGGGGCAGGTTTATTCACTGCTCAATTCTCGTGCAGTATTTGAATTTCAGCAAGTCCCCGTTTTATTTACTGCTCTGGTCCTGCTGGCAGAGGCATGAAGCTTAATAGCTTGAGAAGTGCCGAGCATCCACAGCTGCCACCAAGTTCAGCAGAAGTTTCAGGAATGAGCTCTCTGGAAAGTTCAACTGCAAATAATACATGCAGAAATCCAGGACAGAGGCCCAGGGACTGCATCTCACAACTTGTCTTTTTATTAGAGAAAATGGGAAACAACCATTTGGTCAGCAAAACTGTCTCAGTACCTCTTCTGTATGTGCACGCAGCCCAGCTGAGAGCTCCTTGTCTCACTGACCCCTCGGGCTGGGATGGTGCAGGGTGTCTACAGACTAATGCTAAAATACCCCATGCTAATACCCACAGCCACCACATCCACCCTCACTTCAGGAAAGCCGCAAAGAGTTCTCGATTCCACAACTGTGATGTTATGCTATGGACACTCATGTCATTTACATCTCCTCTCCTGGTTCCCCGAGTGCTGTATAACCAATTACTGACAGCAGCATTTGTTTCTTCTATTGGGATAACACAAAACATTTGGGCCTTTCCGAAGTGCATTGCACCACAGGTGTGTTCCTAGCCAGCTGGCTATTTCCTTACTCTGCCACAGAGGTTTGTTATACTCCTTAATCTCAACGAAAATAGGCAAACTCCTCAACAAAGCCTGCAAAACACAATACAAAGTGTGCAACTTTAAATAAACCTACAAATAGAGGCTGTCCTGATTAACCTGCCCAGATGTGAGGGACAGATTCTGCACACACCCAAAGCTTTCTGGGCAGATTGTGCATTACATTAAAGGCTCGCAGCACTGCAAGAAGTTGCTGGATGGCAACTGTTTAAAGCAATGAAGTCCAGCAAGGCACAGAGCACTGCAAATGTGCATCTGTGAGATGGTGCTACAAGATCTGTTGCTTCAGTAACTGTTCACAACCATGAACCTCAGCTGCAGAAATCGTTCACAGTTTTCTGTTGGCTTCAGTCTTACCGGTTTTGCAGCTTGCTCTGCAGATCCTCCAGAATTTCAGTGGATTGTTTATGGTAATCTAATGCCGCTTCTACAAACACAGCCAACTGACTAACTTGTTCTACCTGAAATAGAGAGAGGAAAAGAGTTTTAAGGAGCCTGCAGTACATTCAGCTAAAGGATAAACAAACAGACGATTCAAACCAGACCTCACACCTCAAAAGACCACAATACCTTGTGGAGGCTGTTGAAAAAGAGTGTATGTGATTCCATCAGAGAAACTGCCAGTTGGAAACTAAACAAAACTGAGGTGTAACTTCTGGTTCACTAACTCGGGGCTGGATTCTTCAGTCATTTCCTTTCACAATGTGCAAATCTCTTCTGCTTCCAACTTCCAAGCCAGCCATCTCTCAACACCCAAATCCAAAACATTTCAAAGGACATGACTGCTTAGCAGGTGAAAGTGGAGCTTTTCTGATCAGCAGTGTTGGAAGAAATTACACCGTGACCGCTCTGATGACTCAGGTCTATTAGCGTTTATTAGCAATGTTTACAAACTAGGGTTCTGAAATGATCCAGCCTTACCTCACTAGATGGCAGCATTTATAAACTAATAAAGGAAACATGATTTATCTACTTGGATTTAAAAAGTATCAGCCAATCGTTCAAAAATACAAATGCTGAGGAAAGGGATAATTTGAAGCATAAAGAAATATCAAAGTATTTTTATTCGTGAAGTAACAAATAATCTTCCCTTAAGACAAACTGAAAAATTCAAGCTATACTTGGGATAGAGCAGTAACAGATATTTATTTGCCCTCTTCCTTCAAGACAACATTAAGAAGATAGACCCCAAGAAGTCTGACGTGTTTCCATTCCATCATGATGTCTTCAGACACCGGATCATAAGAAGATACCTTAGTAAATATCCTGCAAATGTTTTATGGAGTCATGTACTATACTTTGTCTGCTTTTACTTGGTTAGAAAGATTATTGGATATTCTGCCAGGACTCCCAGAGAGCCAAACGTTGTCACATAGCATACAGAAACGAAATGCATGGAACCAGTTCAACAACTGATACAATTCCATCACAGTCAGAGGAGAGTTATGTACACCATCAGAGCACAGTGCACAAAGTGCCTGGGGTTTGGATGGCGTGGTCAGAGAAAATGGATAGACACGGACTGTCCAAACAAGATGACTAAGAGCCAGGAGGGATACCGAATTGTGGATTAGGAGAAGAAAGAGAGAGACTGGCAAAGAGCCAGAGAAACTTGAGGGACTAAAAGCCACTTAGCAAGAGGAGCCTGGGACTGGCTGAGTCGGAAAAGCAGGAAGATGGATCTGATAAGCAGTGCATGCAACAGTGCCTATGTGGGAGGTCTGGAACTAGCTGTGCAAAAACCTGAGAAAGAGATGTGGATCAGGCCTGAGTCTGGGAAAGGCACCTGGCAATATGTCTGGGAACCAGAGCTCAGAATCAGAACAGACTGCAGAGCAAGGAGACCAACAAAGGGAGACGTAGGGAACTGGAAAGGATTGGAAAGATGCAATTGCAGTTAAGATGTCTGCAAATCCAGAGAGACAATCTGGGGTTAGATGACAAGGCTGTAATGAGAAGTTTGAGGAGGACAGACAGGCTGACTCGACATGGAAAATGGAAGGGAAGGAGCACAGTTTTCTTTAAAGAAAAACAATACAATCTCAGTATGGAAAAAAACCCTCAAAGGGACATCCAGTTCACCCCCTCCCAAAGGCAGAATTACTTGTACTAGAAAGTATAACTCAACATTTCTCTAGTGGCTCAGCTAAACCACTTTAATCCATGCACTGTTTTATCCTCAGTTGGGTGCTTTGCCGAATAATAATCACTATCTGAAACATTTCTCAGCTGCAAGGCAGAATTATAGAACACATACACTGCAGCCAGGCAATTGGTAGAGCTTACAGTGGAAGAGTGTGCTGAAACTGCTGATAGAGGTTACAGTTCTTGCTGCCCTCATATAACTTACAGTGGTAGAACAGCAAGAGGCTTACTGACTTACATACTGCAGTAACAAATGTGTCCCACTCACCAACAGTTTAGGAACTACCCAGGCTGGTTTGTAACTGGCCATTACACCAGTGTGCATAGAGGGAGAAGTTGCTTGCAGTTAAATATTCCCACTTAATAGCTCCTCCTTGTTGCAGTTTGCTTACAGAAGACAGCACACTTCTTACTCTTTGAGTGTTTTTTCTGTGATGCTGCACCTAGAGAACAGAAGGCTCTGGAATAGGCCCAAATAGGTCCAGTTCTCTTTTCCTACAGTTCCATGTAATCATGGGAAACATGGGAGAAAGCACATCCTGCTATTCCTTTGTGTGTGGACAGAAGAGAGAATTATCCTGAATTACCACAGCTGCTCCTTGTTTAGACATAGTTTCATGATAGACTTGGACTCTGAGTCAACACCAAGGCACCTGAGGCCAAGCCACAAACAAACTGTGGAGTAATTTTCAGAGTCAAATAGTAATAATAATGATTTTCAGAGGTAAGATCATTCAAAGACCAAATCAGCAGCAAAGTTTTGACTCTAAGTGAGCTATAGTTGAGAAGCACAGGGTACATACTCTTGCTCTTAGCTTCAGCAGCAGGTCTATGACTATGTTAATCTCTCAGCCTTCTCTCCCCCACGGATCAAACTGCATTCTACTCTGACAGTCCATTGCCCATAGATTAAAAAATTACTTAAGACCTCTGTGACAATCTAGTCTGAGCCACTGTATCTCCAGAAGAAATGCCTGAAATCTTGAGTTCTCCCATTTACTGCTGTGCATTATGTTCCTTTCTGACAGATTAAAAGAGAAAAGAGGCACATTTTCTGCTTTCAGACTTTACCCCCTGTGAAGGATGGGAAAGGCTTTATCCAACCCCACACGCATTGCTCTCCTGGATGTACTGAGGCAAACAAAAATGCAGGACAGACTTACATCATTTTCTAAGAAATTGAACATGCTTCTTTCAGCCAGTTCCTTTGACTCTTCAAATTTTTCTACTGCTTGTTTAACTTCTTCATCTGGTATCTTTCCAAAACGCTTCTTTTTATAATCGTAATCCAAACGGCGTCCTTCTAGTTTCTTCAGATGATGCTAAGGAAGAGAAAACAGTCATGAAAAGGTCCAAATGGGACATGCCCAAACAAACACATTGTGATTTAAGGAAATTCTAGTTATGGATGCAAATATATGCAGAATCGAAGAAATACAAGGCTTAGAGATTATCCAGTCCATCCCTTTGATCTAAGGCAGCATCAGGTAAGTCCAGGACAGTATATACAGGAATGAAGTTCTAAAGAAACAGCCATCTGTTAACACTTGAAAAACTGGCTATCTTGATTTGCTAAACTTAGGCATCCAACTCATGGACTTCACTAAAAGTGCAACACCTCAGATAGTCTAAATGAGAAGCAGGTTCCAATCTAAACATGTGCGTGTGTCCATATTCTACATTCAATTCAATATTACTTGAATTACTTGCAATAAAAGGGTTAATTTCTGCTCTCATTCCATAAGCAATGTTCCAACAAATCTTGTATTCTTGCTTTCTTTGTTAGGTGTCAACTTGACACTTCTATCTGATATAACTACACAAGCTTTTCTATTGCCAAAAATCATGGGACTGACAGACTTATGCAATGGACTCAAAAGCACAAAATGCTCATTAAAGCTAACATCAAACAATTTCTTTTCATCAGTTCAGAAGAACTGCAACTGAAAACAGTTATGTATCATAGGAGACAGCTACAGACATCAAGACATTATTACTATCTTTTTTGCTAAGTTTTCCACATCCATTTATGTGTAAACAAATAACTTTCATTTCTCTATTTCATCAGGTTTTTAACTTGCTTATTACATAAGTCTATTCAAATCAACAGACTCAGACTTCCTGGCTTTCTTTGAATTGTCACAGTCTAAACAAAAGCACTGAAAAACTGAACTCTAAAGGTTAAAAAATGTGTTCCACAGTTTCCTATATTTTTCCTGAAGTGCCATGGCACTTCAACATTTCATACACTTTTCTGATTATTCTGTGCTTGCCCCGAATAGCCTTTATCAACAGTTATATTCATCCTACATTATAAACAGCTTTAGGCTGACAGAGATGGCAAGATAGGATAATCAGTCACAGTAAATCACAGCCCACTCACATGCTCATAAGAATAGCAGAAAAATACAGAATATAATTTTCTTCCCTGTCCTTCTTGTGCTGAATGTACAAGCACTATAGCAAAACTAGTAAGTTAGGCAAGTGAGAAATAGCCAGGCATTAATTTTAAGCAGATTTCATCATTGTTTTGCTCGAGAGACAAACTTAAATGCAGTGACATTTACCTACCTTATTGCTTTCCTGAAGAATCTCAGGCAACTAGAATTTGGATTACTCTGATAACTGATAAGTGAAGCTTTACCCTGGAAAACTTACCCCAATCTCTTTTAAATCTTTGTCCTGCAGCAACTGTAGAGGATCAATAAAATTTTGTTTGACGTTAATATCAAGGGAGTCCTTCACCTCTGCCATTTGCTTCATGCTCTCACCAGCATCCAGGAGTGCAAGGCCTGTGGTAAAGAATAGGCTACTTACATCTTAATATTTGTAAAACTAGAAAATTTGTTGTATGAAACAGCTATTTCTAATAGATATCTTTGTATCTCCTGCAGGCCCTCCAAGAGTAAAAAAATAATGCAAGCTAAGAACTACAGAAAACTAGCACTGGAAAATTTTTTTTCCTGAAAGGCATCAGGGAAAATAAACCCCACTGTTTTCCCTACTGTATTTGCATAGGTTACAAACCACCTCCACTTTGAGAGCCACAAACCAAACTGATTAGTTTGTACAACTTTACTGATACTATTAAGTATGGAAAAAGTCAGTATCTTTTTAGTCACAAAATCCTGTTCTCCAGCTTCCTCACATACAGAATGGGTTTTTTTCCCAAGCACCCTTTCGGCCAAAATTGTTGCTGCTTCTTTAAAACTACTTAGTTAACGTAGCTTTATTAAGCATCTAAGTATTAGCTGGCAGAACAGTGTTTTAAATATTCTTTCCTCTTTCCTGGTTTTATTTAGTATCCCCATTGCTTTTGCAAAAACACATACATCCAGCTCACAGATAAGTTGTGCCACTTCATTCTTCATGAGGAGAATAAATGACTCTTTGGGTGTCAGCAGCATCTCTCCCTGTGCAACACCTACTTGGACTTGAGTAGAGGTCCCTATGTATACAGAGCTACCTATTTCAAGACAACTGCAGCTATTCACAACAGTACCTAACAAAGCCAGACAGTTCTCTATTGGCTTCTGTACGCCGTCCCAGCCACACTCACCTATTCCCCTCTCTTTCCTGAAACCAGGATTCTCCTTTTCCCAGGTATTTCTCCCTGGTACATTCAATCCCAGCCATATCAACAGGTACCCATTGAGTAGCTCTGTGAGAATGCTCCAAATTCATTCCAGTCAAGCCCACACACTACACAAGCTCAGCAAGCAAGGCCCCTATCAAGATTTTGGCTGTGAAGCACCAGCATATCTTGAGAGGAAATAGATAAGATTTGATTTACCAAAGAATTGTAGCATGGCAAACCAAGAGTTCATTTTCATGAAAACAAAAAAACGTGTATTTAAGATGCACTGCTTTAAAGCACAGAAATAGCAGGTCATTAGTTTAAAAAATTAAAAATAAACCACTGTTATTTTTTTTCTATGAAGAATGTTTCCTTTTGTTTAGTTCTCAAATATAGGGCAACCATTTTTTATTTGAAAGTTAAAAGAAATACAGTGCATCTAAGAATCACCCTAAATTATTTAGATTTGACAACTCAAAACCTAAAACCATTATGGTAATAATATGAATTATCAGACAGCATCAGTAAGAGTACTTACGAGCAAATCCACCTGCAATAGAGATGGACAAATATGCAGAAATACCATGTTTTGTTAAATATATCAATCACCCCTGATGACTGTACTTAACCTTTCCTCTTACCTGCAGTAGCTATTTACATAGGTTATGTCACTAAGTAATATTCTGCAAAGAACTTTATGCTGAAATAGTCACAGAGGAGATACACAAACTCACCAAACATAGAATCATCGCCAAGCTCTCTGCCATACCGTATCATGCAGTCTCCTAGGAGTCCCTCTGTCTGGGGATAGCCTGTGGTTTTAACTTGTCCTCTGATTTTTGACATAGTGTTCAGCATTCCCAGCTTGGCTCTGTATGCTAAGAAGGACATTAAAAAAAAACCCAACCAAAAGTTATAAAAAGACTTTGAAAACTAATATATTTAAAGCAATAAATAATTTAACACGCCATGTCACAAAGTCACTAAGCTCATCTGTAGATTCCTACATTTTTTGTTGTCAATATTTCATAGTCAAAAATTGAGGTAAGATTCCATTCAACAACAGGAGTCATATGAGACTGGCTTTTATTCCCACCTGAATGAGCATAATTTTTCCAGACAGAAATATAGTGGGAGTACTTGTAATGTTCTGTGGATTTCAACAATAGTCACATTTGTTTGAATATTCCCTCTTGTGAACTCCTTGATTAGAAGTACCAAAGAAAGCAAACACAGAATAGATACAAGGACAGCCAAAGCCAATTTCATGCTTGCTCTCTCCCCCTCTCTTGCTTTGAAAACTTTGCACAACTTTCTCCCTCCCTGTTGTTTTGTTCCAATAATCAAGACAGTAGAAGTTTATTTTGCAGAATGGCCTGGTATATACAAATTAATTTATTGTTATCTTGTACATATCATGACAAAAACATGCATTTATTCTTGGAGAGTTTTTCAAATCTACTCTTTCACTCAACAGCTCCTGCAATACAGTAGCAGCCGCGGGCAGGGCATTCCTGAGGAATGTGGTCCATGGTGACTGCTTTCATCTTGAACACACCATCTGGACCTTGGCTGAATCCTACCATCCTTATGGAGACATAACCCATTAAACTTCTTCAGGGCTGTGCATCTCATAAGGTACCCAACAAGAGACTGCTATCTCTGAAGTCACTGGTGTAGCTCACAAACTGGAATTCAATCAGTACCCTGAAAAGGTTTTTCCAGCAGCTGGTCTGGACAGTGCATCAAGGTCACAACAGATGAACTTTGTGACTGACTGCAAATGTAAACATGTCTCCTTTCTTGTTTCTTAAAACAACATTTGAAAAACCTCTGTTAACTGGCAAGCAAAAAAAATCCACTGACACCTAGCAGTGTCCAGAAAATGTAAAACCTCATTCAAACACCAAGTAAGCAAGTGACAGCCCTCTCCCCCACGGCTACATAGCCAGCAATACCTCTGCTGGCAGCAGCCTAGGAGTTAAATTTAATGCCTTTTCATAACTCTGCTAAAAAAAAATAAATAAATGTTGGCATTCACGTTAGGAATCCATATCCCACTCCGGGTTATCCAGCTCAAATATGAGCACACATGTTGCACCACAGGCTCAGGCTGCCAGGTACACATCACGCAGGCACAACCTACACACGCTCAGCCAAGCAGACACGCTCTGTGCTGCAAGGCAGAAACATCCCAGATCAGACTCACTGCATACCAACCTCACAGCTGTGCACTGCACACCCAGGTAAAGTTCTCTAGGACACCCAGAAGCCTCACAATGATGACCTAATTATCTTTTATTTACCTAGGATGAATTTCCAAGTACGAAGATAATGTTCCAACACCTATTGTCTGTACCCTACCTGGATTTGGCTGAAGATACTCTGTGGATTTGGACAGAAGCTCCGTTACAGCTTTATTAGTAACATCAATTTTCTGAAAAAGAAAAGTAACAAAGTTAGCAAAAAGCAGAGTGACTACTAGAAAGTTTATAATTTTATTAGATATACTATTCTAGCTGATAATGAAATTTTAAAGTAAAGCAAATACTGCAGCTTAAAATAAATTGCCATGCCATAGTTACAACAGGATTTTACTGAAACTTTATTAATTGGGAAGTAGTACTGGGAAGGGGAGAAGGTTTAACTCAAAATGTGGGCTTGCCTTAGCAGCCCATCAGTCTTGAGTACAGCTTACACATAATAGACTACAATTTTCCTGTCAGCCCAACCGTTGTTACTCAGACAGCTTTCCTCCACAGGTGAAAATGACTGAACATATAGGGATATGTTCAGTTTTGGGGTCAGGGCCCTTTAAAGCAATAGGTTGCACTGTCTTTCCATTTAATAATTTCTAAAATGCTATAAAAATCCCATTTCTGGTTTGTTTCCCTTTCCCGCCCTTAGGGCCTGCACGTTATTTGGATACAGAATAATTATCTTCTTTCTCTGCATTATAAGAGGAAAAATAAACTGAAACCTAGAAACCTGCTTAGATTATAAACTCCAAAGTGCATGTTGGGAAAAAACAACTCACGCAAGACTCCTTTCCTCAATCTGCCAACAATAAAAGTTGTGACCTAGGTCTACTATGAACATTAAGAAGTACACAGAAAGACAAGGGCAATGAAGAGAAGCACATAAAAGCTGAAAAAGCAGAAACAGGCAGTAACATTTTTTAACTTGCAACACAACTAATAAGTGGATAGCAAATATTTCACTTTCCACGACAACTCATGCAAATTTCTGAACATGGATTTAAACTAAAAATTACAGTTCTGTATCAAGAGAAAATTTGACCCTAGCTGTTCAATTTTTACCATGAGTAATATCAGATTGTAAACAGCCCAGAGCCTTCCCGAGACTCACTAAACACTGAAGACCTCTCTCTACTTCCCTGACCCAGGCAGTGCAGAAAGGCCCCTCCTGAAGCTCTGCAGCATTCTTGGAGGAGTGGTGACACCTTCACTGTCGAGAGGCATTAGTGAAACTCCTTCCTCTGCTCACACAGCCTTTGTAGATCTCTCTTCTCCCTTCGCTGAGCTGACAAGGCTCAAGGATAAATTTGCATTTATCTATACATTTTCCTGTTTGAAAGCATATGGTGGGGCTTTCCCCCCAGGGAAATCTACAATACCATTTTATCACTTGAAAATGTGAAACATTATTTATTTCCATATTAAGCTATCGCAGAATCAAAAATGTTATTTCCCTTACCCTTTCCATCTCTTGAAATTCTTCATCTAACTTGGTTCCTTCTGCTCCACTTATTTTTTCACTAAACAGCTGTAAAGAGATAAATTTAAAAAAACTGCCATGATTATTTAATTACAGAATAAGTATCTCAGAGTCACACTCCAGATTAGAAAATACACAGCAACCATATGAGGCAACTGTGAAAGCAAAGAGTAACCTTAGTCTTGGAAGTGAGACATTTCAACAGAGACAAAAATATCTGATATGAATTTACAACAAGCAAACAAAAAATGATTTCTCATGCTTAAACAGTTTGTACCCTAAAGGCATGACCTACACTGCAGACTGCAGGCAGAGGGACCAGAGTATGACTGCAGGTAAATTCAAAGTAAGCCTTTCAGGTACGTCTCTCCAGCTCTGTACTTGTGAGCACCCTCTATTTGTGCACGCCATTAGATTCAGGGATACAACTCCCGTTCCTGCTGCTGGGAGTTGTGTGCAGTTCTGTGGAAGGAAGAGATGTGTGAAAAATGCTGCGCTCGGACCCACCTGTGTGACTAAGCATCTTAGGATGCTGAAAACAAAAATGCTATATATTGTTTAAAAACTCAAAGCACCAGTTTTAAATAGAAAATTTCAGTAAAAACTTTCTTAGGGTGGCCGAAACGTTATCCAACTTCTGCAGAAAAGCTCCAGGCTGTCAGACCTGAGCTGTGTCCTCGCCGAGCAAATCGTGGCTAGGAGTAAACAATCAAGCAGAACTCGGCTATCTGCTTCTCAGAGAGCCAGAGCCTCCCCCAGCGTGAAGCAGCCTTTGAAAGCAGCACTCCACTATGACAGAAGTGGTTTAACACATATCAACAAACATTAAACGTAAATCCCTAGGATAATTCCTGCAAAAACACTACACGTTTCTCTGTACAGATTGACTGTTACCACTGAATCTGTAACAGCGTAACGTAAAAGCCAGGCCCAGCTGACTGCCTGCTGGCCTTCCCCAAACCCGCTCCCCGTAAAGCGCTCTGTCCGCCCTCAGCGCCTCCTGTCAGGGAGTTGATGGCACTGGATCCAGAGGGCCCTGGCGCCCTGCACAACCCGCAAGTGGGTCGCGGCTGCTGGTAGCGCAACGGCCGCCTCTCCTCGGTGTCCGCCTCCCAGTACTCCCCAGTATCCAGCCAGAAGCTGAGGGAGCAAAGCTGGGAGCTCAGTGGCCTTGCACCAGTATCGCTGCTACCACACGGCCTAAAGAACAGACCTGCTTCAGGGAAAATGGGAGTTCAAAGAGAGCCCTACTGCTAATCATTCCCATTGACTGCACGGTCGGGCTCGCAATCCTCATGTTTAAGATGCCAAGCAGCCCGCAAACTTGCCAAGATTATTCCTCTTCCAGAGCACAGACAGAACAAGCACAAAAGCAGATAAACCAGAGAAGGAGTAGCCCACGTACTAGTGAGTTCCTGTGGGTCATCCATCACCGTGCTGCTGTAAGGCACCACAGCAGAGGAGCAACCTGAGGCCACACACGGAGAGGGGACACTGCCCAGGTCTCCTGCAGGTACATCTCAGGAGCCCTTGAGCACAGACAGAGAAGGGTTCATGAAATGGCTGCATGAAAAGCAGCCGGTCAGAAATTGTGCAGCTTCTTTACGTTGCCAGTTCCTGTCTCCTTTCTGTGCAACCTTAATTCCTAAAATAATAAACGCCATTTTCCACAGCCTTGCACGTTTTCTTTCTCCAGCAGGCAACGAACAGACCTGTGCTTTCCCGAAACCCCTCTCATGGTGATTCGTTTTCAAAGGCTGAGGGCAGGGGAGGAATTATCCTTCTCACTCGGGCTGAAGGTGCAAAATCCACATTCAGGAGCAACCCATACATATCTCATTAAAAATAATCCATGTATATATTGGTGAAGATTCAATGCAATGAAGTACATGACTGCTCAGCTGTGAAAGCATAATTAATAATAAATTCCTGCACCAAACAACTAAAATAATGTATCCTACACTTAGAGAGAATAACAAGAAGCACAAGTGGGTGAGTAGAAAGTTCACACGCTAACAGTTACACAAAAGAGAGAAAAAAAATTTTAAAAATACAGCAGCTCATTGGAAGGCTGACAAAGATAGTTTGAAAAATACAATTTCTCATCAGATCCACTGGAAATTGATGTTTTCAGTAAACATCGCAGGGCACACGCTACTTATCCATTGGCCTCCCTTAGCTCTCCCTGGCTTACTGGTGGCCACACACAGTCACACAAACCTCCCCTCAAATAATAGCCTGAAATTTAGGCTCCCTGTGCCATTGCTGGTTTTGCCAGCACTGCAGTTGCTGATCCCAGCACTGGCACTGGGCTAGCGAGGCCGCACTGCCAGTGCCGCCAGACACGCGGCTCAGCACCGGGCCGCAGCCTGCTCACCCTCTCTGAGCATCTGTTCAAATGCTGCCACCCGTGTTCAGTTTGGGGCAGAGAGCAACGGAGCAGTTTAATTAACAGCTTGGATGATGGGATAGAGTACACATCCTGAGAGTCTGGAAGGCACCAGCTTGGGGGAAGCAGTTGATACGTCAGATGGTAGGGCTGGGCTGCTCCTCTCAGGGCCCTTGACAGGCTGGCAGGAAGTTCCTGAAGCTCAAACACAAATGTGGAGTCCTGTACCTGCAGTGGAATATTCCCATGCGACAGGACAGGCTGGAGGCTAACCAGCTGTGACACAGCTCTGCAGAACAACACCCGTGGTACTGGCGGAAAAAGAGTTGACCTTAAGTCAGAAGTGTGCCCTTGAGGTGAAGAAAGCCAACCCCCATAGTCATCAGCAGGTCCAGGGAAGTGATAATTTTCCTCTATTTAGTACTTGTGAGACCAGATCTACAGTATGCATCCAATCTGGGCTGCCCAGTACAAAACGCTGGGTGAGGGCCTGGGTGAGGGCCACTGATAGGAGCAGGGTACTGGAGCACATCGCATACAAACAGAGCTGAGTTTGTTCAGCCTTTACAAGAGGTTAAGTGGGTATCTACCTAGGGGGACAATATGAAAAGATGAAGCCTCAAATCTTGTGGAAGGTGCAATGGCCAGAAGTTGGAAAACAAAAAATTCAGACCTGTTAAAAAGGAAGGAAAAAAAGAAGAAAAAAAATCACCAAGAGGGTGATCAAACACTGGAACAGGTTGTCCAGAGAAGCTGTGGAGCTCCTATACTCGAAGACATTCAAGCCTTGCCTGGATGAGGCCCTGAGCAACCTGCTCTACAGAACATGCTTCAAGAGGGAGGTTGGAGTAGGTGCTCTCTGGAGGGAGGGCCCTTCTGACCCACCTGACTCCCATCCTAATTCTATAGTTACAAGTGACATGTGAATGCAACTCCAGAGCCAGCCACAGCATCTGCAAACAGAGTGTTATATAAACACCAAACCCAACCTCACACACTCTCACGTCCAGGCAAAAGCACTGGCCACGCCTTCCTGGTTCTTTGCAAACATTAACGATGATGCAATTAGCCCAAGGAGACACTTCTTCAATGATATTTAATCCTATCTCTAATTTCCTTTGAAAAAGGAGACTACCTCAGTGCTCAGATACCATAAAGAATGATTTCTTAGAGTCTGTAAGCTGTCTGTGCTCCCAACAGTAAAATTGGTATAAAGTTCTAATGGTTATCACTAAATTTTACACCACTACAGCTTATTTCATATTGGTATAATTGGGATCAGCTTTACTATTCTCACATTTAGGAACACAAGAGCTTTTCTTCTGATCCTACTGAATTTACTGGACTTGTAAAATTAGCATTACCACTCTCCCAATTAAAAGTCACAAGATACCAAAGTAATTATTGAAAATGGATGCACAAAGGAGACAACAGCTGCTGAGTTTTAGTTCGCTGACTATTTGCTGAGCATCACTTACATGCATTATATCAAACTGCAAAATGCTTTGAACTCAAATAGAAGCATGCCCAACTGTGGGGCTGTGTAATTATGTGGCGATATCTATCAGTTTTTATGAGTCAGATAATCAAAGGCAAAACTGGTACCAACATACAAGGCATGTAGTCCAAGGGAGCTTGGAATTACTTGTACAGGAAGAATCCTTTATCACTGAATTTGGAAGCTGGGTGCCATGGATTCAGCACCTTTTCAATAGACAGGGCCAGAGCCAGAATTTGGGTCTCTGAAAAAAAACAGTTCCCACCATGGGGGCTACCACTATCTTATGATTCCTCTGCCATGTTGGAAGCTAAAGCCATTCATTACTCATATTTCTGGTGGACCTAATTCGGTTTCCTTGGGATCTAAATCTACACCCAGAGAACAGCTGTAAAATGGTAAGGATTTCTTCCTCTCTGGTATCTGTGCTTTCCTCCATGTATTAGAGTTAGCAGGGAGAAAAAAACCCAACCCCTAAATATGAACATGAAAATTGTATTATTACCTCTCGTTTGCAGTTATACACAATAGCAAACTACCTTTTATTGTAGAACTTGTATGCTTTAAGTAATAGAAGACCTTTTTGCCTGAAGAAATACTGTAGTTTGTACAAAAATGATCCTTGCTTGTAACGTCTTCCTAGATCCTACTGTTCTTTTTAATATTGAAAAATTAAATATGATGTTGTATTATCAACAATCTAAAAGTCTCTGGTGGGCTTATGTGGAATCTTCAAGGAAGGCAAATATGGAAAAAAACCCCAAACCACAAATAGGTTTTGAAAGAAACCCCTCCAGATACTGTGAAATTCTTTGAGAAATTTTATTCTCACACTAGTTCTCTGTTACTCTAATTTTTTTTTGAGAGAATGTAATTTTCTTTTCATTTGTTCTGCTGCAATGAAGCATGAACACAGCACACACTGTCTACACTTTAAACTAAAATCTACGGCTCACCAAAACTCTAAACTATAAAAGCCTCAAGCTTTCATGTAATTCTTCAGTACTTTTAAGATTTATTCTTATTATTGCACAGGAATAGTGTATCTCTCCAGTCTCATATAGATTATAAAAATGAGCTTCAGAAAAATACTGTCTTCTACTGTCTTGTAGATCATATTCACTAAATTACAGTACTTTTTCATATCTCACTAAGGAAGGTGACTGAATATGAGAAGTCGCCCAAAATATCCCAACAGATCAACAGAGAGCTGATAAAACTCTCAAAACAATTACCCTATTTTTTTCTATATCCACTGGGTATTTTATAATACAAGTCAACAGGATTCTTGCCAGCAAATACTTGCACACATGCTCTGACCTTCTGTTTCACTTGTTTTGTCTTTTTTCTTTTTCTTTTTTTTTTTGTTTTGCAATAGATAATTAAGTAGGATTGAACCATCACAGGCTTTTTGTGGATGTTCAGCTACTGTTGAAACAAGTGGAGCTGAAGAACCCCTTAACCAGACAGCAAAACTCTCTTGCACAATACTGGCCAAGATACCATCAAATACTATTTAATGACTGAATGAAAGGTATCATATTCTATTAAAGACTTAAGAGCTTTTAATGACTCTTCACCAAGTCGCAGCATTTATTTTATTCTGAAGGAGTATCTGCTGAAATTATCTGTTGAAATTTTAATGGGATGGAAAATTACTACATTTGTCATAAATATACACACTGTCAAACCCAGGAGGCAAAACCTAGATTTTAGGGAAAAAATCTTTTAATAAAAAAGCCAAAGCTGTGGAAAATAGCTCAAATTTATTTCCTTCTCTTCAAAAATAAAGTAAGCAACCAACTGGATAAACTAATAGATTCATCCCAAAGCTAACAGAGAAAGCCAGGAAGTAATATAACTATTTGGTTACATTTCCCACAGAAACATATAACTGGGCCAAACTGCACAAATACATTGTGACATACCTTTACATGTAGAACTTGCTACAAAAATACTTAATTCCAGTACGGTTAATGCACAATAGTTATGCTTCTCTTAAAAATAAATAAAATTTAAAAAAAAAATTGTTAAACTTCAAGTTATTGCCCTGCAGCCATCTAATTGATTCGTTTGGTGTTGAATTATTACACAGAGGATTTAATGCAATGTGGCAATACCAACAGCTTTCTGAACAAGCTTATTAAAGTCTATCATAAACACTGGGAAGAATAAGAGGGCTGGCAAAATGTCTTCTGGCTAAAACAGAATTTCCTTGCAGTGTTCAACCTCCTGAGGGCAGAGACTTTCCTTTTTGTCCTTTTCCAGAATGCTCCATCAGATTAGAGAACCAAGATGCCAGCCTGTCTTCTAGATCAGAAGTAGTTTAACTTCAAATATCTGTAATCCCCTGGTTTGTGCTTCTAAATTCTACTACAATGCTATTACCTGTTTTTCCTCGTTCCCAATTGCTCTATTTCGTATCCATTGCTAAGTCCCAAACTCAGAAGGTCACTACTAGTTTGTGTAGTGCAGACTACTTGAACCTGCAGCACAGCTTACTTAATGTCTTGCATCTTAGCACATCTTTAGTAACGTAAAGCAGGACACTCTGGCAGAGCCACCTGCACAAGGTTTTGCCACTGTGATAGAACAGCACTCTGTAAAAAAAGAACATTCTGACTAGATGAGCATGCAAAACGAATGGGCAGCTTAGAGACACCCCTGTGATTGACTTCTAGAGATCTACTGAAGGTCTGAGTGCTCAGAAGAAAAAGAAGTGTCCCACAGTGAGAAACTAAACTAAGACGCACATTTTCAAACCATCTAAACATTTCAGAGATCTAAACAAGGACTAAAGCAACACAGCACTTGACCCCTGGAACAGCTGCAGGGGATGCTGACACCAAGCAGGTATGAGAATGGCAGCCTCTTCAGGTCTCAACTCCTGCACCAAGAATGTGCCAAGACAGGGCTGAGAGCCATGCAAAGACAAGGATGTCAGAACCACTAGAAGGGGAAAATCATCTGCAAACAAAAATGGGTAATATATATCTAAAAAGAGATTTTTCTCAGGCTCCTTAAAAAAGTACAACAAGGGAAAAAGTCAAATTACAAAAACGCACCAGTACTCGAGGCTGTTCGTTTAATTATATTGACACAGCTCATATTAGCCTAATGCTTTGGAGAAATTCCAAACCTCTTATTTTAGAGCTTAAGCACTAAACGATGGCAAGAACTCTTGGGTTGCCTCAGAACATTGTGTTTTCAAAGAAAACAAAAATATTCCTGCTCTGATGTACTTGAAAGGAAAAAGATTTATTCTGCCCCCCAAAATAAATAAGGGGTCTACTACAAAGAGGTCATGTTTCAGTCTTGCAAATATGGAACGCTCTGGCTTTGCTCCAGCAAATCATTTAAGTTCATACTTCAGGGGGTGCTGAAGTGCTTTGCGGGATCAAGACCAGAATGCTCAGCACCTCACAGTATCAAGCTCACAGGGTCATCACCTTTACATGGAGTATTTTATAACTTTTTCCTCTACTACACTTTCAGCTAGCAGTAGCACAGATTTCTCCAAAGCACTTGGGGAAACAGTAAAAAATTATTTGTGACAGCAACAGAGAAAATGTTCTTTTTTTTTTTTTTCTTTTTTCTTTTTTTTTTTTTTAATTAATCAAGCTGCTGCATTGAGTCCTACTGCTATTTAATCCAAATTATGGAGTGCAAGAAGCTGCGCTCTAAAAATCAAATACTTGTTATTACTCTCATGGCTACAGGAGTGGTATAAAATATCTTTGAATTCAACAGCAATTGTACAGGGGAATTTAAGAAAGTGAAGCTTTCTCTTTTGCTAACAGTTTATGTATAATTCTAAAATGTGATATATTTTGGAATTTATGTGAGACATTAACACGGATTAAATAATACAATCCTATTGTGGACACAAAAATTAAACCAGCATTCTGGCTGTACCTGCAGAAAAGCACATTTTTATATAAATGCCGGGAGTCAATGAAGTGTTGCACACAACTGCATGGTTCTTTTGTGATTCATTACCCATCACAAACAGTTGAACCAGAATTCCAGAGCACCACATCCACGGCCATAGGAATTCACGTCCTAGTCTTTCACCAAAGATCTCTACTTCCAGATATTTAAAGTATAAATATAAAGTATGTACTCTAGGTTGTGCCTATACATTAAAGACAGCTCATGTCTATGCTGACAGTATCCTGAGTAAAGAAAGGGCATGCCCTACCTCTAAACTTTCTTTTGGGATTTCCAAGTTCTTCCAGCAGCCAACAAAATCAAAATACCAAAAAGAGTTGCAGTTTTTAAAAATATGAAGGGCTTTAAATACATGTAGAAATGTGTTACATTTAAGGACACACCAAGATAAATATAATTGAAATATTTCTTAAGTAGTTTCTAATTTTAAAGGTTCCATACAACTTGTAACATGAGAAATAAACACTGAGCCCCATTTCATTTTCAGAGCACAGATTTAGGTAGTTATTCCATTTGCATAACAAAACCCCCAGGCCATCTAAAGGACACCGGGAATCTCAAGGGCCTGTTTCCCAGAAGCAAACCCATACTTTTTCTACGAAGGGATCTCTAAATCACACAAACAAAGTTAAAGAAATGCATGAAAGTACTGCCAAGAGTGTTTATAATCATGCAGAACATTCCTATCTCACTAATATTTATGAACCGTTTATTTCATTACTTGTAACTTCTCAGACAAACAGGAGCGACGAGATCGCAGTAGATTATTCTTAGGAAGACAGATGAACTGAGTTATAAAGAGAGATGACAGATAAAGAGGAATAGAAAAGAAATATGCTTGCACTGTAACTTGCCTGGGAGCAGGGATCTGAAGGTGTCCCCGTAAGCGTACTTCCCACGTGGTGATGTTCTGGGAGCTGCTGGGGTAATATTAACTCAGCTTCAATCACGTCACTGTTAATGGGTCGCACGCAGATCTACAGAAAGCATTATTATTCAGCCTACCTCCTTAACATGAAGCAAGTATTTCATAGCTGAGCGTGATTCGAAGTGTAGAGAGGTCCAGCCAGGCAATCAGCTGAGACCACTCCAGTCAACTCTACAGCTGCCAGTATCAACAAGAATGGCCCCAGTCCATCGAAACACCCCGTATGCTGGTCGAGAAAAACCCACCCATCCACACCATGGAACGCAAGGTCTGCATCCAGCACGCGGAATCAATGAACAGCCACAGCTGCTGAGCTGCAGCAGCACGCTTCTGGCAGAGGTTCAGAAGTGGCGGCTTAGTTTTCTTTAGAAAGGAAGCTCAAATAGTGCAAGCCATGTATTCTGTGATCAGGAAAGCCCTTACAAGCACCAGTACATACAGGAACATTGGAGCAATGGCAGAACCCTCTGCTGATGTACGATTTTCAGTAGGCACTCTCAACACGCCTCGCCGAGACAATCCAAGACATCTTTCAGCAAAAAAATCTCACCCACTGATCAACCAGAGGTTCTGCTTTCAAACTAATGGTGTTAGAGACTCCTAACTACACAGACAAACATTTCCACTGATTTCACTCCTTTTATCTACAGTTCTTCTGTACCTCTTAGTCTGATCTCTCCTAACTTAAATCAATTGCATGAGTAAGGACTGCTGAAGACACCTAGGTAAATGTCAAAATGTATTTAGTTAACCTAATAGCCTTTGCTTGGCAAGCCACATCAAAGAAAAAAAAGGCACAGAACCCAAGAACATAAACAAGGTTACTGGCTGATGAATGCCTTCTTTTCTTCAGGAAGGGCTTACACAATCAAAAAAGATGGAAGAAAAAAACCCAAACAACAAAGCATTAGAGTGTGATTAGTTGAACAAACCATATGATTTTGTGTGGTCTAAACAAAAGATTTTGCCACTTGGTAGTATTATCACAACAGAAACTTTTCAGGAGAAGAGCGTGCCATTTGGACAAAGCTAATGAGTGCTTGACAGAAAGATCTGCCACACAATGTATATGATGTGGGTGTTTGACTATTGCTGTAAGTTCCTAGCATCCTTGCAATTCTTTCTGCTGACAGCGGTCTGGGATGCATTAAATATATTTTTATTCTTAGTCTTTTGAGAAAAAAGAGGAAACAGACACAAGGGTATCAAAGGTCTTAACAGACCTGTAAGATTCTATGTGCTTCAGAAATTCAACATCTTTACAGTAAGCAGCAAATGACATAGTAATGCCTCGTGCTCTAAGAAAAGCTTTACAAAGATTTACAACTAAGTTAAGATGATGTATCTGGCATTAAATAATTAGGTCATCTGTAAAAACAGGACAATGTGACAGTCATGGTACTGCAGTTTCTGAAAGCCAACAATAACAAACCAAGTCATGAATAATATTTCCCTAGATGCTATTTGCCAAATAAGGGGGAGGAGAATATAAAATTTCAAATCTACTTTCTTTGACAGCAATACTTAAAACTTACCCCCCATGATTCCTATGCTCTTTCTAATGTATTTCTTATATGCTTTTTTTTTTTTTTGGG
>WTSP01025064.1:35046-48033 GCA_025331215.1 Actenoides lindsayi | reverse complement strand
AGTTTACAGAAGAAATATATCAATGATAAAGTTCAGAAAGATAAATATAAAATTTCACTGTAAACTTTCAGGATTTAGCTGTGGCAATAAACACCATTTTTATACTTTGGAATATATAATAGATAAAAATTTTGAGGAAGGACATTGATCTATATTATTTTGAATTTAACTATTTTTTTAAAGTTCAAGTATTTTAAAAAGCTGTAAATAAAGCAATCAAAAAGAAAAACACTAAAACTCACTAGTCTGTGCTAGGTGTAAAAACTCACAGGTGTAGACTAACCTGCATGTTAGTGTTCGGCTTCAAATTTATATCAGAGCCATTCAAATACACTCAAATCACTGGAAAAAAATATTCAATATGTTTAAACTTCATCAACAAACCTAAAGAAAGGGGTGTATCTCAGCAGTGTGTGCACGAGGCCTGATGGACTGACAGTGACAGTTTCTCAGTATTACATGAAGTTGTGCAAAAATCAGGTTCTCGTTCACACATGCACACAACCAACCACATGCAGAATGCCAAATAGAGCTTGATGTTTCCCAGTTAGGGAACACAAAACACCATAGTTTTCGAACTAAAATGCACACAGCTTGCTACAGACCATCTCTGGATAGTGGGAGAAAGTACAATCATAGGAAGAAGAGCTTTTTGACAGCATCTTCTGGGGGAAAGGAGAAAATAAGAGCAACGAAATGCTTCATTAGACTCTTGTCCAAAACTCCAGAGGGACAAAATCTCTAGGGAAGAAAGTTCTACATCAACAACTCTCATCAAATGGAGGATCAGCTAAATAGAAAATATGTTTAGTAACCCTCTCTCCCTGGAAATTCTTTATCTGACATTATACAGCAAAGGAAATGGGGATGTCACGAAGGCACTGTCTGACCCCATAAGAAAGGAAAGCTGTTTTCTGCATGTTATTCTCCTTATGATGAGGATGTGGCACAGTGATGACTTGGAAGTGACATGATCCAGAAACAAGGTTGCAGAAATACCATCTTAGTGGCAAAGCACAAGAGATATAACTTTTACAGCCTTTCTTTGAAACTATAGAGAGAAGTAAACAAGACCAAAAAGATGGGTTGCCTGGAGAGCCTCAGGCTTACAGCAAACCTCTCTAAGTGCATTGCCTGCACTCTGCATCTCTACAAAGAGATGATAAAAGTGAGCAGGGAGTAAGTGGCGATTTTTTTTTAAAGTTAAATGCCTATAGGATTTTCACACCACAGGTGGGAAAATGAATGACTGCCTGATTGTGAGATATTTCTCTACTTATTTTTACCCAAATGCCTTATTTTTCTCCTGTGTTGTAATTTAAGGGTGAACAGACTAAGGGAGGGGGACAGATGGTAACCCAAGGAGCCTGAGGAGTCAGAGGGCAGCTGTCATTCCCCCCCTTCCCTGCCACACTTCATATCACAAGAAGACTGGAAGTTCAGGGCTCTCTTCTTTCCTGGTCTCTGGGAGCCGTGAGGGCATTTCAGCAGAGCTGGCCCTGAATCCACAGGTGATGCACATCCATCACCATTCAAGACTGGGTTTTGTAGAGAGGTCTGTATCCTTCTGCTCTTTTTTTTTAGTGTTTTACTCCTGTTATTCATTGAATTTGATATAGTCTTAACTTTCAGTCTTGGGAGAGGTATTTTTCTTTTTTGTACTCCCCTTTTTATCCTCCCCTAGAGGGGAGGGGGGAAGGGGCTAATAGAGAGAAATCCTGCTCTCTGAGAAGAACATTAAGGGTATTTTTGAGATGGAGTGTGCTTTCAAACAAATATACATGGGAATTTTCATAAAAATTAGGTTAATTCATGCTCCCCCTACTCAGCCTGTAAATGGAAAGAAGAACTTAAGAACATAGCACCTACGATTCAAATAAGTCTAACTGGTTTGTTCCACCCTAAAGACTTCAGCATAATTTGCACAAGCAGTGTTAGGGAGAGAATTTCTAATAGGAAAAGCTGGGAGTGAATGTCTGCATTTCATCTTAGTCTTTACAAAAAAGGCAGGGAGACTTTCAGCCCCTTTGCACTGAAATAATAGTTTCACATCTCATGCAGAGATGTGAAAGTGTGTCATGGTCTCGATATGTCAAAAGTAAGGCAGCTACTGAGAGTGATATTGGCAGTGTATTTTTGCTAGTGAGGATGACACAAGAATGATGCTAGGATTATTAGACTAAGCCCAACTTCATCTTTTGGTATGCACATAGGCCCTTTTTTGGCTCTGGACCACAAAGTCAGTGAGATTTATGTTGCGCAGTCTTTTTAATAATCCTATTCCTAATGACTGTACTGGAAACAAGAATTAGATGAAAAACATGAATTAGATACACTTTGGAATTCAAAAAAAGAGAGGAAGAGGTTAAGACTAAAGTGCAAGAATCTGGAGCTATTTATTAAATAGGGACTTCTTTACAATCCCCAACTCGTATTGCATCCATGCTAGTGAGACTCTACAGTGGTCACACACATATCTCATGTTTTCACTGCTGTTATCCTTTCATTAAGTCCTGATTAACTCAGACTATTTAGTGTTTTCTAAATCTGCCAGTAATATATAATTTTCTTTAAACAGTGGAATTTTATGTGTAGGAAGGCTGTGGTTGTACATATTCTAAGTGTAGATCTTCTGTTATATCTTAAGGGGGAAAGGGGGAGGGCGGTGAGGGAGGAGAGAAAGTAAATGCCTCCCTAAAAAATAACAGGCACTGTGAAACTCATCACTAAATTTCTCTTCCCATCAAAGCTTTATTTCCATTCCTTTCTTCTCCAAAAAGGGAAAACCAGAAAGTCTAACATAGTCATAGTTACTCATCAAGAAAGTTATTGGATTAGTACTCAGTACATTCTTAGTTATATTTTATGACCTTACAAGAAATGTCTTTTGTGATTTTAAATAGTAATTTATATTGAGATATATGTGATTTTGTAATAGTTGTAATGTTTATAATTTAAGATTGTACTGACTGCATCAGTGGAAAAGGGAAGAGCTATGGATATTATATATTCAGACTTCCTTAAAGCCTTTGATAAGGTCCCCCATAGCACTCTTGCTGATAAACTGGTGATGCATGGTTTTGATGGATGGACTATTGGATAAGAAATCGGCTGAATGGCCACATCCAGAGAATTACAGTCAATACCTCAATGTCCAAGTGGAAACCAGTAATGAGTGGTGTCTCTCAAGGGCCTGTACTGGAACCAATGCTTTTTAATAAGTTAATCAACAATATAGACAGTGGAATTGAGTGCACTCTCAGCAAGTTTGCAAACATAAGACAAGTGATGCAGTTGATTCAATTGAGGGAATGAATGTCACCCAGGGAGACCTCTACATGCTTGAGGAGTGGATCTATGCAAACCTCATGAAGTTCAACATAGCCAAGTGCAAGGACTGGCACCTAAGTAAGGGCAATCCCCAGGATCAATGCAGGTTGGGGAAATAAACAGTTTGAAAGCAGCCCTGTGGAAAAGGGGATGCTGGTGGATGAAACATTGGACAAGAGATGGCAATGTGCTCTTCCATCCCAGAAAGTCAATTACATCCTGGGCTGCATCAAAAGAAACATGACCAGCAGCTCAAGAGAGGTGATTCCTCCCCTCTGCTCCTTCCTGGTAAGACCCCACCTGCAGAATTGCATCCAGCTCTGGAGCCCCAAGCACAAGAAAGACATGGACCTGCTAGAGCAGGTCCAGAGGAGGGCCATTAGAACAATCCAAGGTTAGGAACACCTCTGCTGTGAAGAAAGCCCGATAGAGTTGAGGCTATTTGTACTGGAGAAGAGAAGGCTCCATGGAGATGTTACTGCAGCCTTTCAATACATAAAAGGCGTTAATAAGAAAGGTGGAGACAGACTTTTTACCAGGGTCTGTAGTGGCAGGACAAGGGGTAATGTTTTTAGAAGGAAAAAAAAGAGGTTTTTCTTAGACATAAGGAATAATTTTCTTTTAGGCTGAGTGTGGTAAGACATTGGAAAAGATTACTCAGAGAAGTTGTGGGAGCCCTATCAACCAGAAATGTTCAAAGTCAGGTTGGATGGGGCTTTGAACAATGAGATCTTGTGAAACATGTCCCTGCCCATGGAAGGAAGGTTGGACCTAGATGATCTTTAAAGGTCCCTTCTAAGCCAAATCATTCCATGATTCTGTGCTTATGTACACTCTTATTTAAGGACCTACATTCTGGTTTTGAAAATACCTCCAGAAAGAGAAAAAAAAGTGAAGGTATTTGGATAGATGTGACTGTTCCATAAGCTGACCAATACTTGAAGTGGTAAGCACACACACATTTACAAGACCTGAATTTTCACCTATTTCCTAGAATCACACTAAAATATTCTCATTACACATTTTTTCCAAGTCTCTCAATCTTTTTTAACAACTCTATATATCAAATATTGTCAGTCTGGTTTCAAATAGAATGATAAGTTTTACAGTTTCATAAAAATAAAAAAAACCTTCCCAATATCATGATTGTTGAAAAAATAAGAAAAAAAGAAAGAAAATATTCCCCAAAATATTTCAAAATTTAAAGTAAAAATAGTATAAACCTCCTGAATTTGTAAAGCAATTGCTTGTTTCTTTGGTACCTGCTGTGATTTTGGAGCTCTTGGGACTGACACTTCCAGTACAGGGAAGTTTTCATCATAAAATTATTGGAACTGCTATTAAAAACACCTGATTCCAGAAACAAATGTAGAATTTGTATTTTTACTAGAATTGCTATAGAAGTTAACACAAAGATGCAAATTATAGAAAGTGTTTTTTAGTAGAGCAAAAGTATAAATACATTTTCTGGATATTTGAAATTGATAATTGAATTTAATAATCACTTGCTGCCTTTATTTAGAAGCCACCAGAGAATGTTTCATAGCATTGTGAAAGTTCACTTCAGAAATCCAGAAACAGGTGCATATGTGACTCAATCTTGAATTTTTCTTTGCACTGAACTGTTTACTAAAACCTGGGAATTTTCTTTTCCAGTGTAATTGCTAAACTTTTTACTAAATGTAGTTAATGTAGACCACCATTTTCAGAGTGTCTTTTCTTTCTTTCTGGTCCATGAACTCTTATCTAACACTATCTAGAATAAATGAGAAATTATCTTTAATTATTTTCTTTAAATAAAGATCTGTCTACCTAGTTTTGGTGTAGTTCATGCACTTATAAACACATTTAAAATTACTTCATTATATTTTTTTTTATTTCTTGGGCTAGTTTTTAGTCACACCAACTTACATCACAACTGCAAAGTTTTCATAAATGATGACAAATACGGTTTAAAACATACAAATTGTCACAGGATTTAACACTCATGTAATTAAAAAATGTTCTTACTTTGTACTTGGTAAAATCTAACGGTGACAACAGACTTCATGGTGATTCTTCAGTTACCTCTGTTTTTAGGGCTAAGGTAGTTATTGCAGTGTGTAAACTGAACTGATGAGATACCCTTAAGGACCTGTCAAGTTTGCTTCAGTATTCACCACTTCCCCACTAAATAACCTTTTAATTTCAGTCCAAGCACTTTTAATCACTGTACATATTCATATATGATGAAAATACATACTTCTATTACATTTTGGGTTGCTTTGAATCACATACTTTAGGAAGAGAAGGAACTTCCAGGTTCAGCATGATCTTCTCTACATTGCTGGCCACAGTACTCCTTCCAATAACTCTGAAAACAAGTTACTGGTGACTAAATAATTCTGCCAGAATTATATCTAAAGAGAAGTCAGGCATGTGAGTGAAAATTGCATAGATACACTGGCAAAAGATGTCTTTCCTAACCTTTGTTTTGAGGCTACTATTTTTACCAACAATTTCCAAATACTGGATGTTGTTTCTCTCCATCACAAGACCTGCTCAATTAAATTCAGAATGATGTAATCTCAGAACAGTTTTTGTTTGTCTGTTTGATTTTTTTTTAAGATCAGGTGTCACTACAACCTTCACTCTCCTGGAGTGAAATTCCCAAGGTAACAGTATAATTCAAATCCATTAGAAATTGAAAATTGGAGTAAAACAAATTAGGTATGTCACTCAGTCTGAGATTCTGAAACAAGTGGATTACGATTTAGTTTCAATAAATAATTTTTTTTAATTAAAAAATTGGGATGAAAGTATATATGTTCTTTTTTTTTTTTCACACAAACTACTGCAGTCCTAAATTTCAAGTCATTCCTATAGATGTGAGACAACTTAAGGTTTATTGGTGGGTGATATACTCCCTTGGTATTACACCAGGCTATTATTTCACCAGCCTCAAAATAAGGTTTGATTCTAAACTCACAATGAAGTCTAATTCCTGCTTTTCTGCTCTGCTATTTTATCTCCCAGTAAAACTGAGGGCAAATTCACTATCTGAAGCCATTCACACAGCATACCAGACAATTTCTTGGAAGAAATCCTTCTGAGATGTTAATTAAGGTTTCTAAAATGCACTGTCTTTGCTAGAAGGTGTTACATTAATATTTATATCAAGGCTACATCTACTTTTCCTCAAATTTAAAGGGATATGACTATTAAAATGTATTTATTTCTCTGCTTAGTAGAATTCCACATGGAATCTGCTGAAAAGCTGAGATCAAACTGATGCCTGACTCATAACTATAGAGCCAAGTTAGCTGTTTCCACACATTACAAACATTAAAAAAAAGTGAAATAATATTTATTTCTATAATTGTTTATAGTTCTACAACTAAACAAGCTTGCAATTAAAAAAAAATAAATCTCAATCTTTAAAATCTGTTTGATAGTTAGAAACAAGAAAGAGTGGCATAAGAGAACAAAATTTTAAATTAGCTTATTAAGAAGACACCATCTTTCTCTCATGACATTTCTTTTGGACTTCTTGAATAAAACTCAAGACAGGTCACTGTAAGCAGCAATGTTACCAAAATGTCTGTCAAGGTGGTATTGCAAGATACATCTACTTGAGAATGACCTCTTTAATTCAATTTATTAGAATAAATTAAGGAATCGTAGAATCATAGAATACTAGGTTGGAATAGACCATCTAGTCCAACCTTTCAAAGTAAAAAAAAAAAAAAAAGTTTACATGAAATGGCCCAGCACACTGCCAAGCTGAGTCTTAAAACTATCCAGTGTAGAGGAATACACTACTTCACTTGGGAGATTATTCCAAAGTCCAATTGTTCTCATGGTGAAAAGTTTTCTTCTGAAGTCCAATTGGAATGTCCCCAGGAGTAACTTGTAGCCATTGCCCCTTGTCTTCTCCATGTGACTCCTTGTAATAAGGAAACAGACTACGTTCCAGCTAACTGTCAAAAAGGTTTGGCCATGCCATGCTATAGCAGTAGTGGTGGTTCATGTTACCTAACATACACTGGAAAGTATTTCAAAGACCGAAGTCTCATACTGCCTTTTAAACACATGCCCTACCACTGAACTTACTACCTTCTGCAAATGATGAGTGTTATTATAAGTCGATGATATTCAGACTGTTATTTGAACCATTTTTTCACTTTCAGTTAAAACTTGTTAAGCACAAAATTTGAAATCGATTAAACTAGTCAATATTTAATTTCAAAATCAATGCAATTGTCTGGCTGTACATTACAGAGCAGGTTATTTAGTGAAGCCTGTGATATGGGGAATGTTGTGTTGTTTAAAGAAAATTATGAGCCACGGTTTAAAACTACTTGAATCTTAATAATAAAAAAGTGTTAAACTACTACTTAACCAAGGGAGGAATTTGGGAAAGCAGGGTAGGATCTGCAGTCTCTCTCAGCCAGGCTGATACCATTGACTGTCAGAGAAACTGCTCCAGACCTTTTATAGACCATTTACCCTGACCTGACAAGTTACATACCACCCCGAACAAAAACACTGGATTAAAAAGGGAGCTCAGAATTGTCTTTGTAATTGCCCACAATTCCTTTGCACTGGGCTGCACTTAGTCCTTGAAATTCCCATCTTCCCATGCCAGGACAGAAAGTGAAAGGACAATCCCACATACCCCATCTGGGCTTCTTGCAACACAGGGACAACCTGGTGGGAGGTAGGGACATCAGACTGAGTGAGTCACCAAGGAACAGGCTTCAAGCAAGGCCATACTTCTTGCCTCCCTGCAGGCTTTTCCACCTTTCACTGGACTCCTACACATGTACTGCAAGCATGGTTGAGCTGAACTACATGAAATTTTTCTCCTCGAGTTACTTTTTGCTCTGTACTTTCAGCCTCACAACTACTTCTCAACCAATATGTGACAAATTACTAAATTTTCTGCAGAATCTGTCATCAAAGCCACCATTGCAATCTGATTTATATTACATTTTCCTTAGGTGCAACCCATAAATACACAAGAAACTTTAATCTGCACTTCAGTCGTCAGTGACAGTATGAAAATAGAACATTGGGAGCATCAAACATCATGTAAATGCCACCACCAGTTAAAGCATATACTTGTCATCTCTGTTTCATAGTTGCTGCTTGGAAAATCCACAACAGAAGAACTTGTTACTAGCACATCTGCAACATATATAACGTGTTGGTTTACCTGTTAAGAATTCCACTGAAATTCACACACAGTTTGAAGAGAGGAACAAAGAAGTCTTTCTGCTTTGTCAGCTGCAATCAAGCAAGCAAATCAACCACCCCCAAACCCAACAAATGTGAACCAAAAAAAAAAACCAACCCTGCCTGAGTAAGGCAAACAATGTTTTCATTTCCTCAGAACATGCAGACACTTTAGTTCTTGAAAAACACGGCATGGCATAAACAATATGTTGGAAATGTCTATTTGATGAATATATCTCACTTTGAGTGACTTGAGAAAAATCATATTAAAGAAAGAATAGGGGAAAAAAGTTAGATTTTCACTCATTACTTTGTAAAAAAAAATTACTTTCATTCATAGCGATAGCTACTGTAGTATTCTTCTCTTGGGAAAAACCTAACTGGGAATTAACTTTAGAAAAGCAATCAGATCCTGCTGGGTAGCTAAATGAATCAACCTGTCTAAACTATTTTTTTTACTAGAAATATATCTGCATTCCAGCATCTTGAAACTATTGTGAAAACACACACACACAAAGTAAAATTAATCCCCAGGGGACCATAATGGTTGTTGTTAATAATACTCATGTGAACTTAAGGCCTCAAGTGTTGAATATCTGTCAAATAAAGAAGAGAGACAGCCAACAGGGAAAGGACAAAACAAGGGGACCATTTTCAGCCTCAACAGGTACAAGTTGTAAATGGGAAATAGGTTGTTAGAAAAATAAATTATTTCCTGCCCTCCTCTAATTTTTCACAATCTGTGTGGTACAGCCTTCACCACTGACACAATTGACAGAGTCTTTGCATCCGCATTCATTTACAATGACCTAGTAGGTAAACCAATCTCAGTTTACCTAATAGCTTAATGCCAGAAGCACTTCACATAATATAAAACATCTCAACCTCCCCAGCCCTACCTCAAATTAAAAAGGGAAAACAAACTGATCAGGTAATGGCTTGCCTAACAACAACAACAAAAAAAAGGTGGTTATGAAACTCCGTTTTGTTCTTAAACTTCTGTTTAAGCCTAGCTCCAAAGCTAACCTCTAAGGAACATATGCAGGAAAGCTCATTTCTCCCCAGTGTATCATAATTTCTTCAGTAAAATAACATTTAACAGTAAATCCTACCAATACTTCAGCATGGTTGTGTCTTGGAATGTTTCTCTGTTGTCACTGAAATTAATGAAATCTTAAAAAAAATATGCCAAGCATAAAATAAAATTATGTTTCATACCTGACACACTGTTTGCACAACTGGCTTGTTGCAAAACCAGCCATCTTCACCATCTGGCCTATATTTTGTCTGCCATGGGACAATGACACTACAAGTGAAGTAAAGGAGCCAGGTTTTTTAACAACCCCAGCCAGTACATGGGCAAACAAGACACCTGAACAGGGCTAAAATGCATGCACATGTTGTTAGTTTGCATGACTTATTGGGATGAAACAGAAGACTGGAAATTATCATTGTATATACCGATATATTTGCTCTATATTATGTGGGTAGGGACCAACTTACTAAACCATAGAGGAAATATGGTTCGCAAAATCCCCTCCCCTATACTTTCACAGAGGTATCACTTGAGTCCAAAATGGATCTTTAGCTTTCTTTTTTTCATTATGGACAATAAATACACCCCTATTCATTTATATGCTGAGGAAAATTAAATTTAGACCCTGAAACTCTGTGCTCCTTTAAGAAAAGTCCTTATTCTGTCCTTATTTATTTGTATAGTGTATATAAAAATAAGCCCTAACTATTGCTGAAGTCTCTGGGTGTTATTGTAGCATAAATAAGGTAATAATAATACAAAGGAAATTAGTCTTAGAGTGAGGTGAGTGGGAAAGGCCTTTGTACTGCAAGTGCAAGTATTGAACGATCATATCCTACCTATCAGAAAGACATGGAAACAAGCTAATATTTTTTCATCATTTCTTCTACTTCTTTTGTAGTCGTACAATGAATTTTAAGCCTCTGCATATAGTTTCTCTATGTCAAAGAAGACCAAAGTACATTTGGCCACCTCCATGGAAAAGTAATCAGGACTGACCACTATTAAACACAGACTAGTATTTCTGCCCATTAGTTCAGCTGTTCCAGGACAGAATTAAGGTTCTTCCCTGTTCTTGTTCACTTGCAGCTAGAATGTGACTGAGATCAAGTCCTACACCCTCCACAAACACAATATTCTCTAAACTGTGATGGGTATTTAAGGCAAAAAAACCAGGCAGGTTGTGAGCCATTACTTCTGTACGTGTCCATGCAAAACAAGATATAATTTTGGGCTTAGGCCTAAGCACTGCTCAAAGACAGAGGACCAAGGTGAAAAGTAATATTTATTCAGAAGGGAAGTCTTCTGCAAAAAAAAAAAAATTAGCTGATGTTAATGAACCCTTGTATATTTGGATTGGAACAATCCAAAGCAACTATTGTTTGTGGCAAATGTGTATACAGTACTAACGTATTTTCCACCTCCTGCATGTCACTGGACCACACAGACAGAGTTATAACTGTGATGAAATCTGAACTAATAAAAGCTAGTAATTATTATTGTGATTCCTGACATAGTTCAGAAAGCTCTCAGGTGATCATGTGTTTGCGTAAGAATACAAATCCTTTCCCCATGCAGTTACACCTTTCCTAAGAATAAAGAATGCAGTGTGTCATTATGAACCCTGAAGATAGCAAGCTTAGTTGTAACAAAGCTAGAATACAGTCAGTAAAACTAAACAAGAATATGATCAGCATAAATTTATCAAGTTACACACCATAAAAATTCACATGGGAAAGCCATGAATTGTGAGCTGAGACTTCTTACAATGCATGTGTAACTTCTAACCATAAAGTGTGAATATACCACATAGCTCTTATTACCTCAGAATGCTAATATGCAGATCTGTTAAAAGGGAAAACAAAACAAAAATAAAATCCAACCTTCATTTTCCATCAGTTGGTCATTTTTTACAAACAAAAGAATACATAATATTTCAAAATCTGGATCACTTATATACTATAAAATACTAAGTATATCAGGCAGAAAAAAGCCTGCCTTGTTACCCTGTCTCTGGATGTAATTAAGGCTGTCATGGTCTGAATGAGCGTGTCTTGATCAAAGCTAAGCAAAACAATACAAGCTTTTTAAGCATGAAGAGATAGACACTTTATGAAATACAGAAAGACGTAGGCTAAAAGATATTCTGTAAGATGAAAATAGGTTTTTTATGAGGACTAATTTTAACCTATTTCTACAATGAACTAGGTCACACTGTAAATATGCAGAAGCTGAAATTCTTAGAACTATAATAGTTGACATAAAAAAATTGATTTGAAAACAAGGAAAAACATCTTCTCAGTCTTCAAAAGAAGACAAAAAAAATACAGATCAAGTACAGATTTTGACAACCAAGAGAAGGAAAGAAAACTTTAACAAACCATTGCATGATTTCAGATAATTTTAAGACGTTCAGTGAAGGCTGATACTGAAGTTGATTGCATGCAACTGAAAGATAACACTGGACTTTGGATCAAGTCCGCACAGAACACATGACCATCCAGGAGTTTTGGGATGTTGACTTTTTTAATATTTGTCATTTTTCAATATCCAGCACAAGTATAACAATGTTATCTTACCTGAGCTGCACTATAACACATCAGATGTTGTAAGTATCTTTTACATTTCAAATTTACAAGGGAAGCAAGAGAAATTCTTTCCCTTTAGGTTTAACCTGAGGTAAAATCTTTGGTACCCTGACAATAATGTTTTTTATATCATCAGGACTGTAAGGCAGGGTCATTTCTACATCTATGTTTCTGAATTGTGAGTAGTACCCTCATTCAATATCTCTAACAACTGTAATACAAAGTGTTAACAGTCTTAAGTACCTTTAAATCTGTGCATATGCAGTTTTCTGATTTATTTCTGAGATGGCTGCAGGATTCCATTTCATTTAAAGAGTATCATGGAATGTTTAATTGCTTATTAAATCCTGATGGTGCAAAGATTTCTTCTGATCAAAAATATTCCAGGAATAGCATGACAACTAAGTATAAACCTAACACACAATGACCACTATAACTATACTTGTTCATTTACAATATGTTCTTAAACAAATTTTACCAGCTTTAACTCTTAATCTATTTTTCAAAAAATTTTCATTAGTGTAGCAAGTGCCAGAGCAAGCACCTCTTTGATCAAGCACAGGCTCTGAACTGAAGAAAAAGACAAACTGCCAAAGATGCATTGACCACACATCTGTGCAACAGATCCATGTCCTGAGGAGGGTCATGAGGGCTTCTTTGCCAGGTCCAGCCTCATATCTAGAGCAGGTCTTCAAGCCAAGTGCTCAACAGCACTGGAGGGACATCACTATTTTACTCATTCCTTGATGAAGACTAATTGCATATGTTGCTGTGTTTTAGATATAAATATATAATGTTTACAAACACCATTTTACA
>WTSP01025064.1:6554-25184 GCA_025331215.1 Actenoides lindsayi | reverse complement strand
CTAACATTACTAACACTAAGATGGTGTCTTAAGCTATGGCATAGGTGAGTTTGGATAGGCCACATGTCCATTCTCTTAGAGATACATTGCCACAAGTGATCATAGCTGTTCCTCCCCAGACTCCTTTCAGCCTAAATTCTCTTTCCTGGTGTGCACAACTTAACAGAACTATTCTACCTGTTCTACCTGGGTTTTACACAAACTTGTTTGATATTTACTCTTCTCACCTCACTCTACAAACCATTCACCAGATTTTTCACCGTATGGCACTGGCAGCTCAAAGACATTCTGTAATCCATGTGGTTTCCTTACATTCAACCTGACTACTTATTTTCATTCAACACCAGAAATGCAAAATGCCTAGTAATTTAAAAGCGATTTTCCTTTTGGTAAAATTCAGTAACAGCTCTAGCTCTTAAGGTTGACTTTTGCTATTTATTCAGCTTAAATCAATTCACTTGTTGTTTTCCAGATCTCAATTGTTCCACCAGCTTGTAAGTCACTGCCTCTCTCCTTTTTTCTTGCTGAGGAGCACTAAAATGCAGCTATATATGTCAACACTAATTATACTGGACTTGTAATTGATGGGGCTTTTGGCACTCAAAGAATATGTTTCCCAGGTCTTCAGATATCTGGTGATACACCTTCAATTGGCAGAAAGAAATGCAGTAAAACTTTTCTTCCTTCTCATGTGCTGCATGCTGTTACAGTTGTCTATAAATTCAGTAACATTACTCATGTCCTCATTCCATTGACTCATATTTATGTTATAAAGAATGTGTTATAAGATGGACTTTTCGTAGCAAGCTCTTTCTATAGCTTTTGCATTTTGCTGACTGCAGTATAGTAATTCATAATGAAATGTAAGAAAGAAAGGATGCTACTCTTTCATGACTTCAAAACAGGATCTAAACCAGTGGCAGGAGAGGTATAGAAATTAATTTTACATAAAGTAAAAGTGTTTTTAAAAATTGTGTTCTTTTAATAAGCAAACTAAATACAAAGAAAGCAACATATTAAAAGGAAATGTTAAATATTTTAGTTTCAGAAATAATTCTATGCAGTTCAGACATTACAAGATATTTTTAGACAGATAGAGTCTCATTATATAATCTTATCCATAATCCAGTCAGTACATTAAAATTACCAGTAGGGAAAAAAGATACATTCTAACATCTTACTTCATTGTTTATGTGATATAGGTACAGCACTGCAACCAGTTTTTTGTGATGCTAAAATCAAGGATGCAAAATATGATATTATTACTCAGTATTATATAAAAAAAGAGTCTGATAATAAACACAAAAAAAATATTTCCATGGTTAAATTACAGAATTTTGCTAAATTGATGGATTTTTATTTGTGTTATATTTTCCATGGAATTCAAAAAAACCTGAAACTTCTGAAAATATGTGTACTTTACATTCAGATTCAAATATGTTTTCATATTTCAAACAGTCTGAAAAAATATAGAATAGCATACTGCTATTTAAAGACCACCTGTTTAAAATTTATTCACAACAAAGCTAACAGAAATAAAGGTCATGTTAGCAGGTCCTCGTGTAAAACCAGAAACAATGATTTATCTAGTTACACTCTTTATATGCTTAAAAATATCTCAATGTTCCTCTTCAAATCACGTCTTTATATGCTATAATCCAAACAACTATGAAAAAGAAGTATTTTCTAGATAGATACGACTTTGGAACTAGGGACTTGGGTTTGTTTGTTTAGTTTGTTTATTTTCTAAAATAACCTCTGTGGTACATAACACAGTTATTGCACATATTTTGGTTGTGTTAAATGTCTGCCAAAACCTAGCAGAAATTAAAATCATTGTTAGTGCTAAAAAAAAAAAAAAAAAAAAAAAAAAAAAAAAAATTCCATTCTAAAAGCCATTAATTCAGAGTGAAATGGCATAGAGAGTTCAGAGGATCCCCAAGGTCTCTCTATTCTGTTGATTAATCAGACCTTCAGCAAATACAGTAAATCAAATGACTTATTTCGATAGATCTCTTATCTCACTACCCTTATCTCAGTATCTTTACCAATGTCTTAAATGTTTTTAATATGAGAAATGCACATGGGTATATTACTTATGCTATCATTCCATCTAGCAGCCCTAATTATGGACTGTTTGATGTTACACAAAGACAGAAAATAAATGATCCCTGCTTTCAACCAGATTAAAATGGAAATTTAAAGAAAGAGAAAACCAAGGAAGACAAAGGCTGAATTTCTGAAACTGTCACAGCACACTAACAATTGAACTATTTTCAAGGTTGTTTTTTATATATAGAAATTATACAAAACTGAGTTTCTGAGAGGAGTTAAAGAGGGTTTTGCAAGTGATGCTGGAAAAAAAATAGCTGCATGTATAATAAGTGGTGCTGAAGGCTGAGCTAGCTGGAAGCAGGTCAGTTTCTACTATGGAGTGAAGGACGAGAGCCTCAGCTACAACCTCTACTTGGAAACAGGTAAATTAGGATTTGATAGGTAACAGGGACAGATGTAAAGAAATAGGAGGCATTGACAGAGAAGCAAAGTAGGAAAAGGACACCTGAAATCAAGGCCAAATGAAGCAGCTAGAGTAAGCACATAACCAAGGTGATGGCTACAAAGTTTTGCGGTGGGGGATGACAAGTGCAAGAGCTTATGTGAGGGATTAGATAGATACAATAACAAAAGAGTGTGCTAGGTGTGGAGTAAAATGGGGAGAGACTGAGATACCATTTCAGAGAGTAAGGAAAATTTGGAGACAGACTTATTTAAAAAGAGAAAATAGAACGGGAGGGAAGACCTCTGAATTGCAGAAATAAAAGAAGAGAAGCCCAACACATGTAGAACAAGATAAAGCCCAGCACATGTAGTGCAAGATATCAAATGTCTTCATCTTTTGAAACATTTAAATACATATAACCTTTATATACTAAATTACCATAACCAAAACAGTCTCCACAAAATTAATCGAGTTGGATATTGTGAGATCAAAGGGAAAGATAGAGCACATGAACCAATAAGCAGAAAGGCTTTCCATATTTCACAGCATTTAGTCAATATTCCCACACCGTTCATATGTTTGGTTTACAGTTGTAAATGTGTAAAAACTAACAGGTACTGAGCAGGTGTGTCTAAATCAGTAAGTCCAAGTCAAAAAGTATAACCTGAAGGGAATTAGTAACTGAAATTGAACTTTTGCATCAGCATTTTTAGTGTGGAGGGAGATTGAATGATTTTTTAAAAAACAGCAATTGCTGCCATCTCAGTACATCACATTATTCAAATATCCAGTCTTCTCTCAAGCCAGTTAGTGTTAAAAATGACAATAGCTGCAACATAGCTTCAAAATATTACAATGTTCATATTAGGCAAGTCTGCATCTAATGTGCTTCTCTAAAGCACATATAGATTCTTAAAAGTCTTAAGTAATCAGTTTCGAAAAGCAAAACAATGGAGGAAATAATGAGGATCTGGCAAAATTGATTTTAAATGGCAGGTATTCTGTCCCTTTTTAAAAGTGGCTAAGGTTAGCACTACAGAGAGCTATGGTCTTATTAACATTATGTCATATGCAGTCAGTAATAACAGTAACATTCATTTCTGCAAATAAAAATAGGTCTCTGAGTCTTAAAGCTGTACAGTCTTCTACAAAGCAGGAAAACTAATGTAAGCACAACTTCTGAAAATATGCAGAAAGGAAGAGAATCTACTTTATCCCATCCTGGATGTGTGCAACAGTGGGTTTAGAAAAAGTTATAAGTAACAGAACCTTACAGATATCTCTAAAGCTGTCTTATCAGACAAACATAAACCAAAGTCAAATCTATTGAATGGGTCATAAGACTTTTTAGAGCAAGAAACTCCTTCATAAAAGGAAGTTAAAACCAAAACTGACAGCAGACAAAAGAAGAAAGTACAATAGTCAGGTGTCAAAGAAACTACAGTGCGCTGATAGCAGTAATGCAAAATTAGAAAACAATCAAAATAAGCCACAAACTATCAATAAATCAGTAATTTTGCCATTTAAAGGCATTTTGGTTCCAGTTGCAGATTATATTATATTTAGCCATTCCAAACCACATAGGCTTCAATGTATCTCTTAGCACCATGCAGGACAACATAGGCTGCAGCATACATGAATGACATAAATTGCTTTTTGGCAGCTAAAAAAAATTGTCTATGATAAGAAATAAAGTTCAATAACCAGAAAGAATTGCTTAACAATTAAGAGGTGTGACCTAAAGTCATACTACCAATGAATAATTACCATAGAATCAAAGAATTCCAGTTTGGAAGGGACTTCAAGGATCACCTGGTCAAATATTTCTTGGCAAAAACATGTTCTAGGTAAGATAGCCCAGCACCATGTCTAGATGAATCTTAGAAGTGTCCAGTGTTTGGGAATATAACACTTCCCTGAGAAGATTATTCCAATGGCAGATTCTTATTGTTGTGATTAATTTTCTTCTTGTGTCTAATCAGAATCTCCCCAGGAGTAACTTGTACCCATTACTCCTCTCTTTCCCATGTGAGTCCTTGTAAAAAGGGAGTTTCCATCTTCTCCGTATCCACCCTTTACATACTGGAATATGGTGAAAGTGTCTCCCCTAAGCCTAATTTTCTCAAAGCTTATCAAACACAGTTATCTTATATGTCAGCTTCCCAGTCCTTTGGCCATCTTTGTGGCCCTTCTCTGGATGCTTTCTAGCCTATCCACATCTGCTTTATACAGCAGGGACCAAAACTGAACACAGTACTCCAAGTGTGGCCTGACAAGTACTGAGTAAAGTGGGATAATGACTTCTTTACCTCTGCTAGTGATGCCCTTGCTGATGAAATCCAGCATCCTGTTGGCGTTCTTTGCTGCAGGAACATGCTGTTCACTCATACTGAGTTTGTTGTCTACCAGCTCCCTTTCCACAGAGCTGCTCTCCAGCCAGGTAGATCCCAGCTTGTTCTGCACTCCTGGATTATGTTTTCTCAGGTGCAAGACCTTGCACTTGAACTTCACACCATTCTTATTAGCCCATTCTTCCAGCCTATCCAGGTCTTCCTGCAGGGTGGGTCTCCCTTCCAAAGTGTCCACTTCCCCACTTGGGTGTCATTAGGAAACTCCATCAGGGTGCACCTGATCCCCTCATCCAGATCACTTATGAAGATATTAGTGTTGGGCCCAATATTAATACCTGAGGGACCCCAATTGCAACAGCTTGCCAGTTTGAACAGGAGCTATTTACCACCACCCAGTTCCCCACCCAGCACACAGACCGCTTGTCTAGACCATGACACATCAGTTTCTTTAGGAGAAGATTGTGGGGAACCACATCAAAAACACTGAAGAAATCCAGAGAGATAATGTCCACTACTCACCCTGTATCAGCTAAGCATGGTACTTTTTCATAGCAGTTGATCGTGTTTGTCAAGCACAATTTGCCCTTGCAGAATCCATGCTGGCTTTTCCCAGTCAGGCTTCATTTAACTTGTGGTAGCCCCCAGGAAGATTAGTCCCATAAGTTTCATGGGGATTGAAGTAAGACTGATGGGCCTATAATTTCCTGGATCGTCCTTTAAGACCTTATAGACAGTAGTGACATTAAGTTTCTTTCAGTCTTCTGGGACATCCCTCAATCTCCATGATTTCTTAAAGATTATGCAGGGTGGCCTCACAAAGGCATCTGCCAGCTCTCTTAACACCTGCAGGTGAGTAACATTTGGGCCCACCAATTTCTAGGGATCGAGTTCCTCTAATAGTTCTTATGCTATCTCTTCCTTCAGTGACAGTGGGTCTGTGTTTGCATTGACCTGGCCTTTTGTTAGCAAGGCCTGTGACCTTACACAGCTGGTGAAGACAGAGGTGAATAAAGACTTGAGAACCTCTGCCTTTTCAGCATTGTTGGTGACTAATTCACCTTCCCTATTTAACAGAGGACCAATATTTTCCTTCTGTTTTTGCTTGTTGTTTGCGTACCTGAACAAATTTCTTGTAGTTTTTGACATCTCTGGCCAGTTTCAATTGAAGCTGAGCTTTTGCTGTTCTAACTGCATCTGTGCATGCCCTGTCAATGTCCTTGTAGTTCTCAATGGGTATTCATCTGTAGTTCTATCTCTGGTATGCTTTTGGTTTTGAGCAGACTCAGAAGCTTGCAGTTAAGTCAAGGGGCTCTCTTGTTCTTCCTACTTCCCTTACGTTTAGAGGGGACAAATTGCTTTTGTGCTTTTTGTGTTCTTGAAAACCTCCCAGCACTCACTCACTTCCCATGGAATCCTTCCTAAATGAGCTCTGAGTAAGCTGTTGCTCTTCTAAAATCTAAAACATTTGTCCCAGTACTAACCTTCTCTGTGCTCAGCAGAATCCTAAACTTCACAATATCGTGATCACTGCAGCCAAGTAACTGAGATACTACAAAGCAGGTTTTTTTGTTTGCATGTAGGAAATGCCTCATTCCCAGCTGGCACTTCTCAGAAAGGGAGCTGTCCTCTACATACTCAAGGAACTTGACAGATGGCATGTGAGAGTATGTATTGTTCTTCAAAAAACATCAGGGTAGTGGAAGTCACCCATAAGAACTAGGTTATGTTGACCCAGAGCTTAAGTGATCCAGATACTACTTCATTGGTCTTATTGTCTTGGTTTGGAGGTTGGTAGCAGATACCTACTGCAACTGTGGCCACAATCACCATAGTTGATTTCAAGGTTCTCCTTAACATAGAGTGTGACTCATCCACCTCTTCTTCCCTGACTATTTGTATGATAAAACCTACAGTCAGACATCACACAATACTCTAGTCGTCATTGCAAGGACTTGCTAAAGCCATCAGCTATCATCTTATTTTTCACTGACTTCCCCTCCATCCCTCTCCCCCAGACATACAACCAGCCAAACATTGCTCCTTACCCTTCAGAAAAGGCAATTTCTGGTGAGTATTACACACCTACTAGCTCCCTCCAGAGCTCATGGTAAGCTACCTTGACCATAACAGGGACTTTATCACCATCTCTTACAAATGTCTTTTTATGATGATCTGTGTGGTATGTGTAGTCACAGAAAAGCTCCAAATATATTAAAACAGATGCCTAATGAATTGCTAGTAGGAACATGTGAGCTACCTCCATGGCTATGTCTTTCAAGCAATGAGTCTGGCCTGGGAAGAGTATGTAGCCTCTGCCATTCCCTGGACATTCAAATCAGCAGTGTCCATTCCACCTGGAGCAAAAGAAAAGTGACTTTTGCAAGACCACCCTTCATCTAAACCACTTCAGATATGTACAGTGGATTTGGTATCATGCTATATATTGTAAATATTGATTTAACTGGCATTGCACAAAGTGGCTACCACAGATGCAGATTGTCCCCACTGCAGAAATTTCTATTTAAGCACTTTAAGGCTTTTGTTGTTTTGTTGTAGATACTGATATTCTTAGGGAAATCACACAAATGCTTGGAAGGTAATTGGACAGTGTCATAGATGGAGTGACATACTTCACTAAGAAGAGAGAAGTAACAATTTGTTTACTGATATAAAACAATTTAACAAAGTTCGATAGTAAATGCAGCAGTGGTTTAACAAGTTTCAGTGTCAAAGTCCACTTGATAATTACTGCAGAGAGGACAGAGTCAGACAAAACTGTCATGGAGACCCTACTGTTGAGTCTCAAGGTTCAGAATGGTCCTCCTTGCTTTCTAAATTCCTTCTCAGAGAAGAGTATAAGTGTGGTTAGATCTAATCCTAGTCCCAGACTTGGTGCACAGTTTACATCTAAATGATGATGTATGTGCAATCAATCCTTTATATCACTTAGCTAAGATTTCAAAATTTAACATGCTATTAATCACTTACTGAGAATATGTTGTGGCAAGGAATTGCTAAGCCTTGAGGAGTAACCTTGAGAAGTGTCCTTAATCAGGGGAAAATGCTGGCATGCAGACAGCTGCTGAGCAGGAAAGCTCGACAGACCCTAGGCTGTCCACTATTTATGAAGTAAGAGAATTGACTTACGGTCATACTTACATACCAACTACAGAAGTTAGTTTCTTCCATATTTGGCTTGAGTCAGACATTGACCAGAAGTGTGGTTAGGTGGATGCATCATTCACAACAGCCCTTGACTGTTGTATTGTTATCTGTCTTCTCTGAATACACTTTGAGCTGTGCACAGCTGTCATGACCAGAAACATACATTGCCAGGGCCACAGATGGTTTTCTCTTGAGCAGAGTTAAAAGGAAATGTTGGGGCGGGGGCAGAGCACACTGCCACAGAGGATTAGTGGCCCTCCAGTGAACTCCTGATCTTCGTTTTCATTGTGCAGAGTGTAAGAGGTGCTGAGAAGAGAGGGATAATCACTTCCCGTGGCTGTGCTCATGCCACTCAGGATGCTGTTGACTGTATGCTGCTGCTGATTCATGTTTTGCCTAATGAAGCTCAAGGGCCAGCAGAGCCATTTCCACAGACCTGCTTCCCAGCCATGCAGTTCCTGGTCTCTGTCACTGCAACATGTAATTCCTCTGCTCAGTCTTTAACTCATTTTAGAAGACGTATGCAAGAGGTACTTTTTGCTTTCTGCAGTCATGATAATCTTCTAAAATGTAACAGGGTAGCCCTGCTATGACATCAGCCTGGTCTCTCAACACCCTTAGATTCTTTCTGTCTTGTCCAATGGACTATTAAGGCTTTACCTTATCTAAGTAACCACTGACTTGATCTCCATCTAAAGCTGGATTTCTCCTGTGGTTTGACCTCTTATGTATAAGGAACCATGAGAACTTGCTGGTGAAGACAAAGGCCAAGTACTTCATATCTATCTACACCTACTCTTACTAAATTCAATGGTGGCCTTATTATTACATTATTTTCATTTCTTCTTTAACTACTCTTCATGTAGTAACAGCTCATCATTGAACTCCCTTGCAAGCATCAAATACAGGGGAGTTCTGGCTCTATTTCTGAATCTATCCTTTGTTTTTATCTTACATCTACCACTTGTATGTTTCCTTTTTTTCTGTGGAGCTCCCCCAAGACTTTCCTGTTTCCCCAGGCTTCTCTACTGATGTATCTGCTTGTTTTCCTAGCACTTAGTATGCACAGTCTCATACCTGAAAAACATTGTCCTTGAAAAGCTCCTGTACTGATCTCTGCTGCTCTTCACTGCTGCTCCCACCACTAAAAGTCACACGACTAGGCCAAAGTCTGCTCCTCTGAGGTCTAGCATCTACACTTTTCTACTTTCCTTCCCATGGGAAGTGAGACCCCACTATTCCAAAATAATGGCAGTAAAGGCTGAACCTGGTTTTCATATTCATGTCCAGCACTTCCCTTTTTGAGAGCAACACATGCAGATGATTGTCACTGTCGTTGGCCAATTGGACAGCTGTGTGATAAACAGCTGTGGCCCAAACCCCTCCAGAAATCTCCATGACTGTTTGCACATTGTTGTGATCCCCTTTCATTGAATGCTATGGTAAGTAAAGTCTGTAAGAGACTTTAATGGGTTCTTTGTTTCCTATCATAATGTCATCCTTACCAGTCTTTCCTCTGAACCTCACCCAGAAGGGCTCACACAGTTTGTTTATTCCATAGAGAAGCTTAATCAATCGAAACAGATTCTTCACACTGACAACCTTCCCCAGATCTTTCCAGCCCAACCCTCCTGATCATCCTGCGTCAACCTATCACAACACCTCAGTCATGTGAGCTGTCCCAACATGCCTCAGCCATTATTCCTTTAAAGGGGAATGAATTGAGACATGGGGCTCCAGTTCTCCCATCTGTGCCCCAAGACAAGGGCATCAGTCCATATCTGGCCTACAGCACCTCAGCTGCCAGAACCAGGGTTGAGAGCAGACAGGAAGTTGGGGAAACCTGCTACTGAGCACCCAAGACCTTGCATGTGCAAAGGCCTTGGTTCAAGGCAGAGACATGCCTGAGTAGATGGCAGGTGGTTGTATAAAGAAATGAGATTCTCACAAAAAGAGCAAATCCTGCTCTCCCTAAGGACAGAAAGAAGCATTATATGGCTTTACAGGAGGAGTTTCTGTTTTTACTTATAAAGTGTTGCACATCAAGCAGTAGACTTTATGCTTCTAGACTAACTAAAAATAAAGCAAATAACCCCTCTGCTGAAGCTAAAGGACCATCACAAACATGTTAATTGCTTAGATTTGCAGCCAGAGAGATACAATATTAAAACATTCAGATTCCATTAAGTCACCACTGACATGATAGCAAGACTTTTATTTTTTGTGTTAAACCCTAGAAACCAACAGCAACACCACCGCTAAACTAACTAAAAACCAAAAACCATCACAACAAGAACAAACAAACAAAAAACCCGCAAAGCTAACTCCTGGTGTTGTGAATATTAATCATTCACACCACACAGTAAACAAGCAGAATCTATCATAAAGTTATTCATATTTCTCTCAAACCAAAGAAAACAAGTCATTTTAGACCAGCTAAAACCTACAAAATCCTGCCAGTAGCTAGGAAGATTCTGAGCTTCTATATCATCAAATTACCAAATTAAAAAACTAATAATGTTCACTGTATATAACCCAGATGATGTCATTTTGGCTCCTTCTGGAATTAAAAACATTTTAAATTACCTGTCTAACTTCTGTCAGCAAGACTCTTACCACTACTGAGGGCTAAGGTTGCTTTTCAGAGGCAAGTCCAGTGCCCATGCATAACATTAATTGTTTATAGTGAAGTTTAAAACAAACAAGAAAGAAAAGTAACAATAACTTAGCTTATAAAAAACAGATGTGAGAGAACAGAGGTGTTTTAGAAACATTAATGGCAAAAGAAAGTGAATGAAACTTGTTAACCTCACAAGTAAGTATTTGTACCACATCAGATGTTGAGATTTTGTTCTTTCTTTCCTCTTTTTTTTCAATTGTTTACTATCCTTGGACATTTTCTTATATATATTACATTGTTTACAAAATAGTTGTTTCAACAGTGGTCATATAAATGGTGACTAAAAGAAGACTTGTCCATATGCAGATCTGAACATTTACAATTTACAAACAAAATATAAACTAGGAGTTCTACTATAAATGTAATGAATAGCAAATATACTTGTGAAAAATTTTATCTGTTCATGAACACTTTTTAAATGTAAAAAAACCCCCAACTAATTAACACAAAGCAAGTCCACTAGGACATAAACTGTTTATTTCTGTAATATTTTTTTTTTTTTTGAAAGAGAGAATCTACACAACAGAAATACCACTCATTCCATAAAACATGTGAGAATAGATTTTTGTCAAATATGAGTCCTATCTGCATTTTTTTTTCTGTATAGTACTTTCTATTTCTAGTAATCTGTGGAATAGCTGTATACAACAGTTGGCATTTCCACGTCATTTATCTAATATCTAAAAGAATGAAACTCTATTAAAAATTAAATCTTGCATCACCCCACAGGGTGATTAAGCATTAATCTCAATTCTTTCTTAATTAGATTACTGTTGAAGAGCTGTAAGACATAGAGAGGGATGGGGGCTGGGGGGGGGGGGGGGGGTGGGAGGGGGGAGATATTTTTAATCAGAATAAAGATGCAAGGAGTTGGGGTTATATAGGAAAAAGTGAAAACTACACAGTCTCTGGGGAACGGTGGTACTGAAGAGAAGTCCTAGTGCTTTGCAGATGTGATTGTGCCCATTGACTGGGCACCCTGACTGATACTATGTGTACTGTGTCCACTTAATTTATAGTCTGTCTTCCTTTTATTTACATCATTAGCCCTACGCTATAGCAAAGAACAGGCCCAATTTAATGTTTCACAAGAAGTCAACAATACAGAAGTTTGTAAAAATCTCCCCTGGATCTTCTACAGACAAAAAAGGGATCTTCAGAAATCAAAAACTGCAGAACTTAAAACACAGATCTCATAGGTACCATTGAACTTTTTCATCAGTCTTAGAGTGTTATCACCATCAGAGATGACTGCATCATTAACAGGAACTGTACTAAGCATAAACTGCTATATTGGGAATCTTAAAATATAAGAAAAGTTGAATTTCTGCAACATGAGTTCTGGTGACTTATAGAATATTTGCATTAGGAAGTGACTAGACAGGATACTTTTAAGAAGCAACATTCTGAATTTTGGAAGTCTGCTTCTCTTATCTTCATCTTTGTTGGAAGAGCATCAAATGATACATAGCACTTAGAATTTTTGTGCTGTCACCTGAAGGTGCTCTGATCCATAACCTCTCCAGAGGTCTATGATTTTTTCTGGTTCTAAGTTGTAGGTAAATAGTATGGAGAATAATGACTTCAGCATAGATATAAATCTGTTCAGTAACATGCTCTTACTCTGGGGAGTCAGCAGCACAACTCAATAATACAAGTGTAAAACCCTGATGCCTCTGTTTCAGTATGTCATGAGGGATCCAGACATCTGGAACCATAAAGCTGCCAGAAGCAGGCTAATGCTTTGCTTGGCAGAAAGCAATTATAATGAAAACTTTCTATGAAGCTGTTAGCATTTTGAAAATATTCAATTCCAACAAAGTAGCGCAGATATCTTCACCTTGATGGTCAGTTTTGAAATCACATTACTGATAGTCGTTTGGTAGCTGTGTCCTGTGGAGCCTACAGTCTCAAACAAAATTAGTATTTTCATTTATTTAGGTAGAGCCCTGGAACAGAAAGTGACTCAAGCAGAAATCTAGAGCACACCTGGAAATAATACACAAGGAAAGAAAAAAACAAAACAAACAAACAAACAAAAACCCCCACATTAACAATAACAATAAAAAAAAATTAAAAAAAAATTGAAAAGAAGAAGAAAATAAGACTGATAGGAGAAAGCAAGTGTTGATAGTAGAAGCTACAGGTAGAAATATACAGTTCTGGCTAGCTCTGTAAAATTCAGTGGGTGCTCCTTCAACTATGAAGTTGAACTATGGATAAAGGAAGACCTGTCAAAAACACCAGGCTAAATGAAACACTGAAAGGTGCAGAGCTTGAGTGTTTAAGAGAGTCACATATTTCAGTATAAAACACAGAAAATAAGTCAATTTTAAAGCATCAGTTTAGCATCAGTAAACTACAAACCACCTTGTGAAATATCTTCTACTTTTTTTCTGCCTGTTCTCAATGAATTAAATATACTAACCATGCTACATACAACCTCACAGGTTTTTTACCCCAAACACATAGGAATTTATTTCATGGCTTGAAAAAAAGTCTTTGATTGCATCATCTGATATTTTTCACTAAAAACATAAGAAATAGTTTCCCTGAGGTATTTTATTTTGTGAACTTTTCCAGATTCTCTAAACAGGCATAAAAATTTTTTGTGCTTCTGTTTCCCTGTTGTCCTTCCCAAATAATTTATTTTAATCTACTCTCACTTTCTCCTCTCTAATGCCTTGTCCTCATTGGAGTCACAATTTTCACTAGAGAATATAAGAGGAAAATTAGGCCCATTATATATACATTTGCATTAGCAGATGGGATTTCAGGTGAGACTCAGGGCAATGCAGTGATACAGACAAGAAACTATGCAGATCATTCAGCAGCCTCATCGGTTTAGAAGGATGACTTTAAATCACCAGTGCCCTCTGCTGCTCTCAGGCTTGTCTCTTATTTTCTGTTGTTTTTCCATACAGTCCTGCATAACTTTGACAGCCCCTAAAATGCCAGTTCCTTGTAGGATGATTCATGGCTACTGTTATGCACAGAATTTTGTCCCTGTGAGACATTACAGTCTCACCTACCCCATTGACATGGGTGCACCACTGAGACAGGACAAGGGAGGATGGACTGAGAGACAGTTATAGTTGCTGTGCACCACAGCTCTGCTGGGAGTGCTCTTCCTGGCAAAAACCAAAAGCTTGCAATGTTTTCAATGAATTTTATTGCTTGTCCCTAAAGACCACGGATAGAAAGAGAAGGCTGTTTCTGCTATTGCCTAGGAGGCTTGGTTTTGCAGGAAAGATCCTGTATAACAGATAGACTAACTCTAATAAAATGAAAAATGAAGGATAGAGAAACATGAGTACTTACAATTTCATCAGCTGCATGGCTTAATATCTACCTAGGGGGAAAATCAATCAGCTAGTGTCTGTCTGATCAGTGTTTTCTTCGTAACATTATCTATCTGGCTTATACAACCTCTGAGGACATAGTGCTTGTTTTCCTTACCTGTAATTCATTTTTTTAGCCTAAATTTACACCTGTCAGCATAGATTTAGAACACCCAACCTAAATGTACACACATTCTGCAGATTTCAAGGACAGGCAGCTAAAAGGCTAACACAAAGGTAAAAGCAGTTTTTACATAGAACAGTTAAATTCCATTTCAGTCATGTCACTATAAAAACAACTGAATTCCTAGTAGGTGAAATACCTGGTCAGTTCTTAATTTTGTTTCTCTTCCTTACTCTTTCTTTCTCTATTTCTCACATGTAACCCCTGATAATCTAGTTACTCTCACTGTCCTCAAAACTGGAAACATGGGGGGGGACTGTCACCTTAAGGTGATGCATCTTTTTGTGACTGTGGGCTACTTTTGTATAAATGTCCAGAATCCTTCTGTACATCCACTTCTCTCTACAGACTGCAGCACATGACACAGGGCATTTTGAACCAGTCTGACAGACAAAATAATGTTGGTTGCGTAATTTATTTGGTACAGCCTTATATACAGGAACAAAAGATGCCAAAAACGCTTGTTATTCCATTGGGCTAAATATTGAGTTGACTCATAAGATAATATGGTTCCTGCATCAAAACACCTTACCAGCTAATTAAGGCTTAACTGACCAAACAGGATGACAGCAGTGGGAGCAGGAGACAGATTGGGTGCTCCCCACGTTATTTGAACTAAAGTCCTCTGCTTTCCCTTCAGAAGTGGTTGTTTGATGGGGGACAGTGGAGAGGCATGGTTTTTTGACCAGGAAGGGCTTCTAGGCACAGACACTGTTTGCACACTTATGGAGAGAAGTGCTATTTCCTGATGTTCTTGATCTTTTCAAGTTAATGGGCACTGTGGGTCACTGTGGGAAGCAGATGCTGCGATTTCTTGTGATGCTGCTCCAGTTGTCCTCTGTGAGGATCTGACTGCTTGCAGAACAGCCTCCAACTCATAACAAAAGTGGTCAATCATGGCCCAGAACTGTAGCGTGGCATGTTATTGTTCATCATTTCACTTGGCCATTCTACACCAAGAGACAAAGAACCCTCAAAAATAAAGCTCTTTGATGCTACTACTCTCAACTTTCCTCTGGAAGGAAAGCATTTATTTTACTCATCCTTCAAAGCTGAGGTGGCATTTGTCCTGTACATTAACAGTTCTCATGGCAGTGCCAGACGATTGCAATAAAAATGTTATCAGGTTACACAGCACAATACAAATTATAAAATACATTCATCATCCACAGGAGGTATAAATATCAGAATTGGTATTCAGTGACTACGCCTTATGAAGAAAAGAACTTTCATAAATGTTCTTGAAAGGTAGAAAGAGGCTCAGTATCTTTACTAAAATAAGCAAGCTACTCCAACAGACAATAAGGAACACAGAGTTTGCATTCAACCAACCAACTGGCGTATAAGAATTGACATGATGTTCAGAGCTAGTATTAGGGAATTAAACTGAATGAATCTAATGTGGTTCTTTGATTCAAGCAGTATCCTTTTCTTGAATTTGAATGTTTGCATGATTGAATACCAGTAAAAGTAGGCTGGAAAAAAATCCAGTGATAGGTAGAATGGTCACATTTCCTGACAACTCTGACTGTTCAATTATAGACTGCTTTAAAAGGAGCCTCTTGGCAGTATATAACTGAGATTTGTGATGCTCTTGCTTGAATCTCAGGATTTAACTGACAAAATCAGACAGTTCATGTTGTGGACACTGTAATAGCCTAGTACTTGTCATCAGTGTTTTGACAAAGGTAAAGCAGGCTCTTGTTAGCATGTACACTACAACAATATTACTCTTTTCATTGTCACTATCCATTACTGTTCCTGTTGAAAATACCTTTAATGTTAAAGCAGTTTGTTTCTCCACACATGAAAAAAAAATAAATAAAATAAAAATCTGCACTTATCCAAAAGAGATAGGAGAAAGAATGGGAAAATAAGTGAAGTTATGAAGAGAAAAGGGTGGAAAGGGGAAGACAAGTTCTGGGAGCAAGGACGAAAAGTAACTGGTGTCTTGTAGTTCTTCAAAGGGAAGTAACTCAGTGTTGGAAGTTCTGCTTACTTCTTTTGCAAAAAAAACAAACCCAAAGTTTTGTCCTGGGGAATTTTCAGTTTCTGTCTTCATTTCAACAGATACATGTTAGAACTTTCAGCATGTGCAAAACCTACAATTGTTGGGGTTAAAATAACTTCCTTGTCTTTTACCACCAGTAACACCCCAGTTCTCTCATGCTGATTTCTGACCTTAATCTGTCAGTGAATTTCACAGCAAAAGAGAGAGAGTTGCAAAGAGAGAGCAGCTCAGAAATCAAAAGTTTCATTATATAGGCAAAAAGTAGAGCTGTAAGGGAATTATATTATTATGAACAGAGCACTTCAGAAAACAAACACACATTTGAAAAGACTTGGGAAGAGGGTGCCAGCTCACTTGCCCAATCCCTTGAAAGGAATTGGAAATTCCTTTCCAGTTAAAGGGGATTTTCAGGACTGCCCTTAAATATATTAAAATTACTTTGTCTATTGCACATCTGATGCCATGTGAACTTGTCAGGGATTTCCTTGCAAGGACAAAGGAGACAAAGATTGATCTGAAACTCACATAATGAAAAGGTTTTCTCTCTTCCATTTTTGAGACAAAGGAAAATGGAACCCTCCAAGGCTATAATGACCTTCCATGCAAATCAGGAAACATCTCAATGTTTCCAACAGGTGAAGAGACAGCTCATTAACTTTAGTTGTATTTTATATGGTATATACCTGTATTTATGTGTTTATTTCAAAAGACATGGTGCACCACATGTGCAGTACACCATAATCCTCCCAAAAATAGGGTGCTTTAATGGAGACCTTATCTTTTCATCAATAATAACAGCAGGAATTCTATTTCTGTCAAAAGATTAAAATCACTCTGATTCACAGTATTTTAAAAAAAATACCAACAATTGTTATTTCGTGGAAAATGGTGTGGTGTCAACCATCACTCCATTGCTAGTTATTTCCATTCATGTTTATGAAGGCCATAGTGGTACCCTTCACTTTGTCTTATATCTATTTTTTTCAGTGTTTTTTTCCTTGAATTCCAACCTTTTCATTTTCAGTAGTAGCTGAAGACATTCCTTTACTTCAATATCATTGTCATGCTAACTCCTGCACAGTATTTGGCTCCTTGTTGAGCCAAATGTCCTCCCTCGAAGCTTCCTTTTGCTTTCAGTCTCTGTCTTCGACTCTTAATTTGTATTGACTCACAGTATGGTTGCTGTGAGCTCTACAACTTCTCCTATCCCACATCAACAGGTAAATTGTTACAGATTACTTTTTCCAAGGGAGACTCAGGCAGAAACTTAGAAATAAGAGGTGACCATAGTATGCAGTGCTGACTTTTGAGTCTATACAGCTCCCTCAACAGCTGCCAATTCAGTTCTACTTGAAAACTGTACCGTGCAGCCACCCACCTAAAATCCAAGCATACTCAGGCTTCCCCTCTGTATAGCTAAGCCATCATCTGTACAAACATTAGCCTGTTAGTAACTGTGGGCAAGTTTCATTCAGTGTTTGTTCAAATGCAAAGTAAAAGTTGATAATTCACTTGCATACAAGCACAGTGCCTGTGTGCTATCTGAGTCTAACCCTAGTCAAAACCAAAGTAGTTATTTTCCACACAAACATTCAAAGAAAATTAGAAAAGGTCTATTTAAGAGAAATTTTCCTGTTTCTCAGAAAGATAAAATCAAAAACCAGGTCTCCTAGAAGAATTCTCTTCATCGCCACTTCTCCATTTTGTGAGAAATTCACACAAAACAAACCTTTCCCTACATTGTCTGTTTAGTATGGATCTCAAACTTGTAAACACAACTATAACTCAACACCATTAGAAACAATGTCTGAATTATTGCTCAAAATTTGTATCAACCATGTGATCATGAATGCAGACAGCTTTAATTGCTTTAAAAAAAACAGCTGTGTTGTAGTGGTGATGCCATTTGCTACTCATTAATGGTTAATTTTTAACAATCTCACAAGACCAGTAAATTAATAACAGAGAATTAATTATTGGCTAGTAAGGAATACTAATAAAGGAAAAGTTTTTAACATTTGCTTTGCTTTTTATGTTGCCATGGATGTTATTCATCTATTACTTTGTGTCATGTGAGTGTAAAAGCATTTTTTTAGCAACAAAAGATTCTTTGAAGAAATTAAATGGATGCTGGGTAAAAACCAGGTAATTTTTGGCATAGTAAAGCACTGGCCACATTTTATAAAAACAATAATTTCTCTAGATAATTACTTTAACTGTCATCCAGCTTCTTAAAGATCTGACTGAGCTCTGGTATGGGTCAATTTCCTCTAGCTGGTTAATAATAAGGCAAGAGGTGATGTGAATTCCAGCCTGCAAATGATGTTAACAGTGGTAGTTTCTCTGATTTTAAGGAAGGAACAGGATCAATCCCTGCATTCGGAAATGCTTTTGAGTC